>JANJGN010001544.1:67500-129046 GCA_026770705.1 Isurus oxyrinchus
GAGTGAGTGTGTGTGGGTGTGAATGAGCGTGCGTGGGTGGGTGTGAGCGTGGGTGTGTGTGAGCGTTTGTGGGTGGGTGTGAATGAGCATGTGTGGGTCTGTGTGAGTGACCATGGGTGGGTGTGTGAGTGAGCGTGGGTGGGTGTGTGAGTGAACGTGCGTGGGTGTGTGTGAGTGAACGTGCGTGGGTGTGTGTGAGTGAATGTGCGTGGGTGTGTGTGAGTGAGCGTGTGTGGGTGTGTGAATGAGCGTGTGTGGGTGTGTGAGTGAGCGTGTCTGGGTGTGTGAATGAGCGTGTGTGGGTGTGTGAGTGAGCGTGTGTGGGTGTGTGAATGAGCGTGCGTGGGTGTGTGAATGAGTGTGCGTGGGTGTGTGAATGAGCGTGTGTTGGTGTGTGTGAGTGAGGGTGTGTGGGTGTGTGAATGAGCGTGTGTGGGTGTGTGAATGAGCGTGTGTTGGTGTGTGTGAGTGAGTGTGTGTGGGTGTGTGAGTGAGCGTGCGTGGGTGTGTGTGAGTGAGCGTGTGTGGGTGTGTGAGTGAGCATGCGTGGGTGTGTGTGAGTGAGCGTGTGTGGGTGTGTGAGTGAGTGTGTGTGGGTGTGTGTGAATGAACGTGCGTGGGTGTGTGAGTGAGCGTGTGTGGGTGTGTGTGTGAGCGTGTGTGGGTGTGTGTGAGTGAGTGAGCGTGCGTGGGTGTGTGTGAGTGAGTGTGGGTGGGTATGTGTGTGTGAGCGTGTGTGGGTGTGTGTGAGTGAGCGTGGGTGGGTGTGTGTGAGTGAGCGTGTGTGGGTGTGTGTGACCATGCGTGGGTGTGTGTGAGTGAGCCTGTGTGGGTGTGTGAGTGAGCATGGGTGTGTGTGTGTGTGTGTGAGTGAGTGAGCGTGGGTGGGTGTGTGTGAGTGACCGTGCGTGGGTGTGTGTGAGTGAGTGTGTGTGGGTGTGTGAGTGAGCGTGGGTGTGTGTGTGTGTGTGAGTGAGTGAGCGTGGGTGGGTGTGTGTGAGTGAGCGTGGGTGGGTGTGTGTGAGTGAGCGTGCGTGTGTGTGTGACCGTGGGTGGGTGTGTGTGAGTGAGCGTGTGTGGGTGTGTGAGTGAGCGTGGGTGTGTGTGTGTGTGTGAGTGAGCGTGGGTGTGTGTGTGTGTGTGAGTGAGTGAGCGTGTGTGGGTGTGTGTGAGTGAGCGTGTGTGGGTGTGTGTGAGTGAGCGTGCGTGGGTGTGTGTGAGTGAGCGTGCGTGGGTGTGTGTGAATGAGCGTGCGTGGGTGTGTGAGAGTGAGTGTGTGTGGGTGGGTGTGAATGAGCATGCGTGGGTGTGTGTGAGTGAGCGTGGGTGGGTGTGTGTGAATGAGCGTGCGTGGGTGTGTGAGAGTGAGCGTGTGTGGGTGGGTGTGTGAGTGAGCGTGCATGGGTGTGTAAGAGGGAGCGTGCGTGGGTGTGTGAGAGGGAGCGTGCGTGTGTGTGTGAGAGGGAGCGTGCGTGGGTGTGTGAGAGTGAGCGTGCATGGGTGTGTGAGAGTGAGCGTGCGTGGGTGTGTGAGAGTGAGCGTGCATGGGTGTGGGTGAGTGAGCGTGGGTGGGTGTGTGTGAGTGAGCGTGTGTGGGTGTGTGTGAGTGAGCGTGCGTGGGTGTGTGAGTGAGCGTGCGTGGGTGTGTGAGTGAGCGTGTGTGGGTGTGAGTGAGTGAGCGGTGTGGGTGTGTGTGTGTGAGCGCGTGTGGGTGTGTGTGAGTGAGCGTGTGTGGGTGTGTGTGAGTGAGCGTGCGTGGGTGTGTGAGTGAGCGTGCGTGGGTGTGTGAGTGAGCGTGTGTGGGTGTGAGTGAGTGAGCGGTGTGGGTGTGTGTGTGTGAGCGCGTGTGGGTGTGTGTGAGTGAGTGTGTGTGGGTGGGTGTGTGTGAGTGAGCGTGTGTGGGTGTGTGTGAGTGAGCGTGTGTGGGTGTGTGTGACCGTGCGTGGGTGTGTGTGTGAGCGTGTGTGGCTGTGTGTGAGTGAGCGTGCGTGGGTGTGTGTGAGTGAGCGTGTGTGGGTGTGTGTGACCGTGCGTGGGTGTGTGTGTGAGCGTGTGTGGCTGTGTGTGAGTGAGCGTGGGTGGGTGTGTGTGTGTGAGTGAGTGAGCGTGGGTGTGTGTGTGTGTGTGTGAGTGAGTGAGCGTGGGTGTGTGTGTGTGTGTGTGAGTGAGTGAACGTGGGTGGGTGTGTGTGAGTGAGCGTGGGTGGGTGTGTGTGAGTGAGCGTGCGTGGGTGTGTGACCGTGGGTGGGTGTGTGTGAGTGAGCGTGTGTGGGTGTGTGTGAGTGAGCGTGTGTGGGTGTGTGTGAGTGAGCGTGTGTGGGTGTGTGACCGTGAGTTACAGACCCATGTCCCAGCGTTTACAGAGTCACAGCCCCGCGTCCCAGCGTTTACAGACCCGCGTCCCAGCGTTTACAGAGCTGCGTCCCAGCGTTTACAGACCCGTGTCCCAGCGTTTACAGACCCGCGTCCCAGCGTTTAGAGAGTTACAGACCCACGTCCCAGCGTTTACAGAGCTGCGTCCCAGCGTTTACAGACCCGCGTCCCAGCGTTTACAGACCTGCGTCCCAGCGTTTACAGACCTGCGTCCCAGCATTTACAGACCCGCGTCCCAGCGTTTAGAGTTACAGACCCACGTCCCAGCGTTTACAGACCCGCGTCCCAGCGTTTACAGAGTTACAGACGCGCGTCCCAGCGTTTACAGAGTTACAAACCCACGTCCCAGCGTTTACAGACCCGCGTCCCAGCGTTTACAGACCCGCGTCCCAGCGTTTACAGACCCGCGTCCCAGCGTTTACAGACCCGCGTCCCAGCGTTTACAGAGTTACAGACCCGCGACCCAGCGTTTACAGACCCGCGCCCAAGCGTTTACAGAGTTACAGACCCGCGTCCCAGGGTTTACAGACCCGCGTCCCAGCGTTTAGAGTTACAGACCCGCGTCCCAGCGTTTACAGAGTTACAGACCCGCGTCCCAGCGTTTACAGACGCGCGCCCCAGCGTTTACAGACCCGTGTCCCAGCGTTTACAGACCCGTGTCCCAGCGTTTACAGACCCGCGTCCCAGCATTTACAGAGTTACAGACCCGCGTCCCAGCGTTTACAGACACGCGTCCCAGCGTTTACTGACCCGCGTCCCAGCGTATACAGACTAGCGTCCCAGCGTATACAGACTCGCGTCCCAGCGTTTACAGATCCGCGTCCCAGCGTTTACAGATCCGCGTCCCAGCGTTTACAGACACGCGTCCCAGCGTTTACAGAGTCACAGACCCGTGTCCCAGCGTTTACAGACACGTGTCCCAGCGTTTACAGACCCGCGTCCCAGCGTTTACAGACCCGCGTCCCAGCGTTTACAGACACGCGTCCCAGCGTTTACTGACCCGTGTCCCAGCGTTTACAGACCCGTGTCCCAATGTTTACAGACCCACGTCCCAGCGTTTACAGAGTTACAGACCCGTGTCCCAATGTTCACAGAGTTACAGACCCGCGTCCCAGCGTTTACAGACCCGCGTCCCAGCGTTTACAGAGTTACAAACCTTTGTCCGAGCGTTTACAGAGTTACAAACCCGCGTCCCAGCGTTTACAGACCCGCGTCCCAGCGTTTACAGACCCGCGTCCAAGCATTTACAGAGTGACATACCCGCGTCCCAGTGTTTACAGACCCGCGTCCCAGCGTTTAGAGTTACAGACCCGCGTCCCAGCGTTTACAGAGTTACAGACCCGCATCCCAGCGTTTACAGATCCGCGTCCCAGTGTTTACAGACCCGCGTCCCAGCGTTTCCAGACCCGCATCCCAGTGTTTACAGACCGCGTCCCAGCGTTTACAGACCCGCGTCCCAGCGTTTACAGAGTTACAGACCCACGTCCCAGCGTTTACAGAGTTACAGACCCGCGTCCCAACGTTTACAGAATTACAGACCCGCGTCCCAGCGTTTACAGACCCGCGCCCCAGCGTTTACAGACCCGTGTCCCAGCGTTTACAGACCCGTGTCCCAGCGTTTACAGACCCGCGTCCCAGCATTTACAGAGTTACAGACCCGCGTCACAGCGTTTACAGACACGCGTCCCAGCATTTACTGACCCGCGTCCCAGCGTTTACTGACCCGTGTCCCAGCGTTTACAGACCCGTGTCCCAATGTTTACAGACCCACGTCCCAGCGTTTACAGAGTTACAGACCCGTGTCCCAATGTTCACAGAGTTACAGACCCGTGTCCCAATGTTTACAGACCCGCGTCACAGCGTTTACAGAGTTACAGACCCGCGTATCCGCTTTTACAGAGTTACGGACCCGCATTTACAGAGTTACAGACCCGCGTCCCAGCGTTTACAGACCCGCGTCCCAGCGTTTACAGAGTTACAAACCTTTGTCCCAGCGTTTACAGAGTTACAAACCCGCGTCCCAGCGTTTACAGACCCGCGTCCCAGCGTTTACAGAGTTACAAACCCGCGTCCCAGCGTTTACAGACCCGCGTCCAAGCAGTTACAGAGTGACATACCCACATCCCAGTGTTTACAGACCCGCGTCCCAGCGGTTACAGAGTTACAGCCCTGCGTCCCAGCGGTTACAGACCCGCGTCCCAGCGTTTACAGAGTTACAGACCCGCGTCCCAGCGTTTACAGAGTTACAGACCCGCGTCCCAGCGGTTACAGACCCGCGTCCCAGCGTTTACAGAGTTACAGACCCGCATCCCAGCGTTTACAGCGTGACAGACCCGCATCCCAGCATTTACAGATACGTGTCCCAGCGTTTACAGACCCGCGTCCCAGCATTTACAGACCCGCGTCCCAGCGTTTACAGAGTGACAGATTCGCGTCCCAGCGTTTACAGAGTTTCAGACCCGCGTCCCTGCGTTTACAGAGTTACAGACCCAGGTCCTAGCGTGTTACAGAGTTTCAGACCCGCGTCCCAGTGTTTACAGAGTTACAGACCCGCGTCCCAGCATTTACAGAGTGACAGACCCGCGTCCCAGTGTTTACAGACCCGCGTCCCAACGGTTACAGACCCGCGTCCCAGCGTTTACAGAGTTACAGACCCGCGTCCCAGCGTTTACAGACCCGCGTCCAGCGTTTACAGACCCGCATCCCAGCGTTTACAGACCCGCGTCCCTGCATTTACAGACCCGCGTCCCAGCGTTTACAGACCCGCATCCCAGCGTTAACAGATCCGCATCCCAGCGTTTACAGACCCGCGTCCCAGCGTTTACAGAGTTACAGACCCGCGTCCCAGCGTTTACAGACCCGCGTCCCAGCGTTTACAGACCCGCATCCCAGCGTTTACAGACCCGCGTCCCTGCATTTACAGACGCGCGTCCCAGCGTTTACAGACCCGCATCCCAGCGTTAACAGATCCGCATCCCAGCGTTTACAGACCCGCGTCCCAGCGTTTACAGAGTTACAGACCCGCGTTCCAGCGTTTACAGTTACAGACCCGCGTCACAGAGTTTACAGAGTTACAGACCCGCGTTCCAGCGTTTACAGTTACAGACCCGCGTCCCAGCGTTTACAGAGTTACAGACCCGCGTCCCAGCGTTTACAGACCCGCGTCCCAGCGTTTACAGAGTTAAAGACCCGCGTCCCAGCGTTTACAGACCCGCGTCCCAGCGTTTACAGACCCGCGTCCCAGCGTTTACAGACCCGCATCCCAGCGTTTACAGACCCGCGTCCCAGCATTTACAGACCCGCGTCCCAGCGTTTACAGAGTTACAGACCCGTGTCCCAATGTTTACAGACCCGCGCCGCAGTGTTTACAGACCCGCGTCGCAGCGTTTAAAAGGTTACAGACCCGCGTCCCAGCGTTTACAGACCCGTCTCCCAGCGTTTACAGACCCGCGCCCCAGCGTTTACAGAGTCGTGTCCCAGCGTTTACAGAGTTACAGCCCCGCGCCCCAGCGTTTACAGTGTTACAGACCCGCGTCCCAGCGTTTACAGAGTTACAGATCCCCGTCCCAGCGTTTACAGAGTTCCAGACCCGCGTCCCAGCGTTTACAGACCTGCGTCCCAGCGTTTACAGAGTTACAGACCCACGTCCCAGCGTTTACAGACCCGCGTCCCAGCATTTACAGACCCGCATCCCAGCGTTAACAGACCCGCATCCCAGCGTTTACAGACCCGCGTCCCAGCGTTTACAGAGTTACAGACCCGCGTTCCAGCGTTTACAGTTACAGACCCGCGTCCCAGAGTTTACAGAGTTACAGACCCGCGTTCCAGCGTTTACAGTTACAGAACCGCGTCCCAGCGTTTACAGAGTTACAGACCCGCGTCCCAGCGTTTACAGACCCGCGTGCCAGCGTTTACAGAGTTACAGACCCGCGTCCCAGCGTTTACAGACCCGCATCCCAGCGTTTACAGACCCGCATCCCAGCGTTTACAGACCCGCGTCCCAGCGTTTACAGAGTTACAGACCCGCGTTCCAGCGTTTACAGTTACAGACCCGCGTCCCAGCGTTTACAGAGTTACAGACCCGCGTTCCAGCGTTTACAGTTACAGACCCGCGTCCCAGCGTTTACAGAGTTACAGACCCGCGTCCCAGCGTTTACAGACCCGCGTCCCAGCGTTTACAGACTAACAGACCCGTGTCCCAATGTTTACAGACCCGCGCCGCAGTGTTTACAGACCCGCGTCGCAGCGTTTACAAGGTTACAGACCCGCGTCCCAGCGTTTACAGACCCGTCTCCCAGCGTTTACAGACCCGCGCCCCAGCGTTTACAGAGTCGTGTCCCAGCGTTTACAGAGTTACAGACCCGCGTCCCAGCGTTTACAGAGTTACAGATCCCCGTCCCAGCGTTTACAGAGCTCCAGACCCGCGTCCCAGCGTTTACAGACCCGCGTCCCAGCGTTTACAGAGTTACAGACCCACGTCCCAGCGTTTACAGACCCGCGTCCCAGCATTTACAGACCCGCGTCCCAGCGTTTACAGACCCGCGCCCCAGCGTTTACAGACCCGCGTCCCAGCGTTTAGAGTTACAGACCCGCGTCCCAGCGTTTACAGAGTTACAGACCCGCGTCCCAGAGTTTACAGAGTTACAGACCCGCATCCCAGCGTTTACAGATCCGCGTCCCAGTGTTTACAGACCCGCGTCCCAGCGTTTACAGACCCGTGTCCCAGTGTTTACAGACCACGTCCCAGCGTTTACAGAGTTACAGACACGCATCCCAGCGTTTACAGAGTTACAGACCCGCGTCCCAACGTTTACAGACCTGCGTCCCAGCGTTTACAGACCCGCGTCCCAGCGTTTACAGTCCCGCGCCCCAGCGTTTACAGAGTTACAGACCCGCGTCCCAACGTTTACAGACCTGCGTCACAGCGTTTACAGACCCGCGTTCCAGCGTTTACAGACCCGCGTCCCAGCGTTTACAGACACGCGTCCCAGCGTTTACAGAGTTACAGACCCACGTCCCAGCGTTTACAGAGTTACAGACCCGCGTCCCAGCGTTTACAAACCCGCGTCCCAGCGTTTACAGAGTTACAGACCCGTGTCCCAATGTTTACAGACCCGCGTCCCAACGTTTACAGACCTGCGTCACAGCGTTTACAGACCCGCGTTCCAGCGTTTACAGACCCGCGTCCCAGCGTTTACAGACTCGCGTCCCAGCGTTTACAGAGTTACAGACCCACGTCCCAGCGTTTACAGAGTTACAGACCCGCGTCCCAGCGTTTACAAACCCGCGTCCCAGCGTTTACAGAGTTACAGACCCGTGTCCCAATGTTTACAGACCCGTGTCCCAGCGTTTACAGACCCGCATCCCAGCGTTTACAGACCCGCGTTCCAGCGTTTACAGACCCGCGTCCCAGCGTTTACAGACACGCGTCCCAGCGTTTACAGAGTTACAGACCCACGTCCCAACGTTTACAGAGTTACGGACCCGCGTCCCAGCGTTTACAAACCCGCGTCCCAGCGTTTACAGAGTTACAGACCCGTGTCCCAATGTTTACAGACCCGTGTCCCAGCGTTTACAGACCCGCATCCCAGCGTTTACAGACCCGCGTCCCAGCGTTTACAGAGTTACAGACCCGCGTTCCAGCGTTTACAGTTACAGACCCGTGTCCCAGCGTTTACAGAGTTACAGACCCGCGTTCCAGCGTTTACAGTTACAGACCCGCGTCCCAGCGTTTACAGAGTTACAGACCCGTGTCCCAATGTTTACAGACTCGCGCCGCAGTGCTTACAGACCCGCGTCGCAGCGTTTACAAGGTTACAGACCCGCGACCCAGCGTTTACAGACCCGTCTCCCAGCGTTTACAGACCCGCGCCCCAGCGTTTACAGAGTCGTGTCCCAGCGTGTACAGAGTTACAGACCCGCGCCCCAGCGTTTACAGTGTTACAGACCCGCGTCCCAGCGTTTACAGAGTTACAGATCCCCGTCCCAGCGTTTACAGACCTGCGTCCCAGCGTTTACAGAGTTACAGACCCGCGTCCCAGCGTTTACAGACCCGCGTCCCAGCGTTTACAGACCCGCGTCCCAGCATTTACAGACCCGCGCCCGAGCGTTTACAGACCCGCGTCCCAGCGTTTAGAGTTACAGACCCGCGTCCCAGCGTTTACAGAGTTACAGACCTGCATCCCAGCGTTTACAGATCCGCGTCCCAGTGTTTACAGACCCGCGTCCCAGCGTTTACAGACCCGCGTCCCAGTGTTTACTGACCACGTCCCAGCGTTTACAGACCCGCGTCCCAGCGTTTACAGAGTTACAGACCCACGTCCCAGTGTTTACAGAGTTACAGACACGCATCCCAGCGTTTGCAGAGTTACAGACCCGCGTCCCAGCGTTTACAGACCTGCGTCCCAGCCTTTACAGACCCGCGTCCCAGCATTTACAGACCCGCGTCCCAGCGTTTACAGACCCGCGTTCCAGCGTTTACAGACCCGCGTCCCAGCGTTTACAGACACGCGTCCCAGCGTTTACAGAGTTACAGTCCCACGTCCCAGCGTTTACAGAGTTACAGACCCGCGTCCCAGCGTTTACAGACCCGCGTCCCAGCGTTTACAGAGTTACAGACCCGTGTCCCAATGTTTACAGACCCGCGCCGCAGTGTTTACAGACCCGCGTCCCAGCGTTTACAGAGTTACAGACCCGTGTCCCAATGTTTACAGACCCGCGTCGGAGCGTTTACAGAGTTACGGACCCGCGTATCCGCGTTTACAGAGTTACAGACCCGCATTTACAGAGTTCCAGACCCGCGTCCCAGCGTTTACAGACCCGCGTCCCAGCGTTTACAGACCCGCGTCCCAGCGTTTACAGAGTTACAGACCCGCGTCCCAGCGTTTACAGCGTGACAGACCCGCATCCCAGCATTTACAGATACGTGTCCCAGCGTTTACAGACCTGTCTCCCAGCGTTTACAGACCCGCGTCCCAGCGTTTACAGACCCGCTTCCAAGCATTTACAGAGCGACAGACCCGCGTCCCAGTGTTTACAGACCCGCGCCACAGCGGTTACTGACCAGCGTCCCAACGTTTACAGAGTTACAGACCCACGTCCCAGCGTTTACAGAGTTACAAACCCGCGTCCCAGCGTTTACAGACCCGCGTCCAAGCATTTACAGAGCGACAGACCCGCGTCCCAGTGTTTACAGACCCGCGTCCCAGCGGTTACAGACCCGCGTCCCAGCGTTTACAGAGTTACAGACCCGCGTCCCAGCATTTACAGACCCGCGTCCCAGCGTTTACAGACCCGCGTCCCAGCGTTTACAGAGTTACAGACCCGCGTCCCAGCGTTTACAGAGTTACAGACCCGCGTCCCAGCGTTTACAGAGTTACAGACCCGCGCCCCAGCGTTTACAGACCCGCGTCCCAGCGTTTACAGAGTTACATACCCGCGTCCCAGCGTTTACAGAGTTACAGACCCGCGTCCCAGCATTTACAGAGTTACAGACCAGCGTCCCAGCATTCACAGCGTGACAGACCCGCGTCCCAGCGTTTACAGACCCACGTCCCAGCATTTACAGAGTTACAGACCCGCGTCCCAGCGTTTACAGACCCGCGTTCCAGCGTTTACAGTTACAGACCCGCGTCCCAGTGTTTACAGACCCGCGTCCCAGCGTTTACACACCCACGTCCCAGCGTTTACACACCCGCGTACCAACATTTACAGACCCGCATCCCAGCGTTTACAGAGTTACAGACCCGCGTCCCAGCATTTACAGAGTTACAGACCCGCGTCCCAGCATTTACAGAGTTACAGACCCGCGTCCCAGCGTTTACAGCGTGACAGACCCGCATCCCAGCATTTACAGATACGTGTCCCAGCATTTCCAGACCCGCGTCCCAGCATTTACAGACCAGCGTCCCAGCGTTTACAGAGTGACAGATTTGCGTCCCAGCGTTTACAGAGTTACAGACCCGCGTCCCAGTGTTTACAGATTTACAGACCCGCATCCCAGCGTTTACAGAGTTACAGACCCGCGCCCCAGCGTTTACAGAGTGACAGACCCACGTGCCAGCGTTTACAGAGTTACAGACCCGCGTTCCAGCGTTTACAGTTACAGACCCGCGTCCCAGCGTTTACAGACCCGCGTCCCAGCGTTTACAGAGTTACAGACCCGTGTCCCAATGTTTACAGACCCGCGCCGCAGTGCTTACAGACCCGCGTCGCAGCGTTTACAAGGTTACAGACCCGCGTCCCAGCGTTTACAGACCCGTCTCCCAGCGTTTACAGACCCGCGCCCCAGCGTTTACAGAGTCGTGTCCCAGCGTGTACAGAGTTACAGACCCACGCCCCAGCGTTTACAGTGTTACAGACCCGCGTCCCAGCGTTTACAGAGTTACAGATCCCCGTCCCAGCGTTTACAGAGTTACAGACCCACGTCCCAGCGTTTACAGCTTTACAGACCCACGTCCCAGCGTTTACAGAGTTACAGACCCGCGTCCCAGCGTTTACAGAGTTACAGACCCACGTGCCAGCGTTTACAGAGTTACAGACCCGCGTTCCAGCGTTTACAGTTACAGACCCGTCTCCCAGCGTTTACAGACCCGCGCCCCAGCGTTTACAGAGTCGTGTCCCAGCGTGTACAGAGTTACAGACCCACGTCCCAGCGTTTACAGAGTTACAGACCCGCGTCCCAGCGTTTACAGAGTTACAGACCCGCGTCCCAGCGTTTACAGAGTTACAGACCCGCGTCCCAGCGTTTACAGCTTTACAGACCCACGTCCCAGCGTTTACAGAGTTACAGACCCGCGTCCCAGCGTTTACAGAGTTACAGACCCACGTGCCAGCGTTTACAGAGTTACAGACCCGCGTTCCAGCGTTTACAGTTACAGACCCGCGTCCCAGCGTTTACAGACCCGCGTCCCAGCGTTTACAGACCCGCGTCCCAGCGTTTACAGAGTTACAGACCCGTGTCCCAATGTTTACAGACCCGCGCCGCAGTGCTTACAGACCCGCGTCGCAGCGTTTACAAGGTTACAGACCCGCGTCCCAGCGTTTACAGACCCGTCTCCCAGCGTTTACAGACCCGCGCCCCAGCGTTTACAGAGTCGTGTCCCAGCGTGTACAGAGTTACAGACCCACGCCCCAGCGTTTACAGTGTTACAGACCCGCGTCCCAGCGTTTACAGAGTTACAGATCCCCGTCCCAGCGTTTACAGAGTTCCAGACCCGCGTCCCAGCGTTTACAGACCTGCGTCCCAGCGTTTACAGAGTTACAGACCCACGTCCCAGCGTTTACAGACCCGCGTCCCAGCGTTTACAGACCCGCGTCCCAGCGTTTACAGACCCGCGCCCGCGCGTTTACAGACCCGCGTCCCAGCGTTTAGAGTTACAGACCCGCGTCCCAGCGTTTACAGAGTTACAGACCTGCATCCCAGCGTTTACAGATCCGCGTCCCAGTGTTTACAGACCCGCGTCCCAGCGTTTACAGACCCGCGTCCCAGCGTTTACAGAGTTACAGACCCACGTCCCAGTGTTTACAGAGTTACAGACACGCATCCCAGCGTTTACAGAGTTACAGACCCGCGTCCCAACGTTTACAGACCTGCGTCCCAGCGTTTACAGACCCGCGTCCCAGCGTTTACAGTCCCGCGCCCCAGCGTTTACAGAGTTACAGACCCGCGTCCCAGCGTTTACAGACCTGCGTCCCAGCCTTTACAGACCCGCGTCCCAGCATTTACAGACCCACGTCCCAGCGTTTACAGACCCGCGTTCCAGCGTTTACAGACCCGCGTCCCAGCGTTTACAGACACGCGTCCCAGCGTTTACAGAGTTACAGACCCACGTCCCAGCGTTTACAGAGTTACAGACCCGCGTCCCAGCGTTTACAGACCCGCGTCCCAGCGTTTACAGAGTTACAGACCCGTGTCCCAATGTTTACAGACCCGCGCCGCAGTGTTTACAGACCCGCGTCCCAGCGTTTACAGAGTTACAGACCCGTGTCCCAATGTTTACAGACCCGCGTCGCAGCGTTTACAGAGTTACGGACCCGCGTATCCGCGTTTACAGAGTTACAGACCCGCATTTACAGAGTTCCAGACCCGCGTCCCAGCGTTTACAGACCCGCGTCCCAGCGTTTACAGACCCGCGTCCCAGCGTTTACAGAGTTACAGACCCACGTCCCAGCGTTTACAGCGTGACAGACCCGCATCCCAGCATTTACAGATACGTGTCCCAGCGTTTACAGACCCACGTCCCAGCATTTACAGACACGCGTCCCAGCGTTTACAGAGTGACAGATTCGCGTCCCAGTGTTTACAGAGTTACAGACCCACGTCCCAGTGTTTACAGAGTTACAGACCCGCGTCCCAGCATTTACAGAGTGACAGACCCGCGTCCCAGTGTTTACAGACCCGCGTCCCAGTGTTTACAGACCCGCGTCCCAGCGTTTACAGAGTTACAGACCCGCGTCCCAGTGTTTACAGACCCGCGTCCCAGCGTTCACAGATCCGCGTCCCAGCATTTACAGACTTGCAGACCCGCGTCCCAGCGTTTACAGAGTTACAGACCTGCGTCCCAGTGTTTACAGACCCGCGTCCCAGCGTTTACAGACCTGCGTCCCAGCGTTTACAGACCTGCGTCCCAGCGTTTACAGACCCGCGTCCCAGCATTTAAAGACTTGCAGACCCGCGTCCCAGCGTTTACAGAGTTACAGACCCTCGTCCCAGCGTTTACAGACCCGCGTCCCAGCCTTTACAGAGTTACAGACCCGTGTCCCAATGTTTACAGACCCGCGCCGCAGTGTTTACAGACCCGCGTCCCAGCGTTTACAGAGTTACAGACCCGTGTCCCAATGTTTACAGACCCGCGTCGCAGCGTTTACAGAGTTACGGACCCGCGTATCCGCGTTTACAGAGTTACAGACCCGCATTTACAGAGTTCCAGACCCGCGTCCCAGCGTTTACAGACCCGCGTCCCAGCGTTTACAGACCCGCGTCCCAGCGTTTACAGAGTTACAGACCCGCGTCCCAGCGTTTACAGCGTGACAGACCCGCATCCCAGCATTTACAGATACGTGTCCCAGCGTTTACAGACCCACGTCCCAGCATTTACAGACACGCGTCCCAGCGTTTACAGAGTGACAGATTCGCGTCCCAGCGTTTACAGAGTTACAGACCCACGTCCCAGCGTTTACAGAGTTACAGACCCGCGTCCCAGCATTTACAGAGTGACAGACCCGCGTCCCAGTGTTTACAGACCCGCGTCCCAGTGTTTACAGACCCGCGTCCCAGCGTTTACAGAGTTACAGACCCGCGTCCCAGTGTTTACAGACCCGCGTCCCAGCGTTCACAGACCCGCGTCCCAGCATTTACAGTCTTGCAGACCCGCGTCCCAGCGTTTACAGAGTTACAGACCTGCGTCCCAGTGTTTACAGACCCGCGTCCCAGCGTTTACAGACCTGCGTCCCAGCGTTTACAGACCCGCGTCCCAGCATTTAAAGACTTGCAGACCCGCGTCCCAGCGTTTACAGAGTTACAGACCCGCGTCCCAGCGTTTACAGAGTTACAGACCCGCGTCCCAGCGTTTCCAGAGTTACAGACCCGTGTCCCAGCGTTTACAGACCCGCGTCCCAGCGTTTACAGACCCACGTCCCAGCATTTACAGACTTGCAGACCCACGTCCCAGCGTTTACAGAGTTACAGACCCGCGTCCCAGCGTTTACAGAGTTACAGACCCGCGTCCCAGCGTTTACAGAGTTACAGACCCGCGTCCCAGCGTTTACAGCTTTACAGACCCACGTCCCAGCGTTTACAGAGTTACAGACCCGCGTCCCAGCGTTTACAGAGTTACAGACCCACGTCCCAGCGTTTAAAGAGTTACAGACCCGCGTCCCAGCGTTTACAGACCCGCGTCCCAGCGTTTACAGACCCACGTTCCAGCGTTTACAGACCCGCGTCCCAGCGTTTACAGAGTTACAGACCCGCGTCCCAGCGTTTACAGAGTTACAGACCCACGTCCCAGCGTTTACAGAGTGACAGACCCGCGTCCCAGCGTTTACAGACCCGCGTCCCAGCGTTTACAGACCCGCGTCCCAATGTTTACAGACCCGCGCCGCAGCGTTTACAGAGTTACAGACCCGCGTATCCGCGTTTACAGAGTTACAGAACCGCGTTCACAGAGTTACAGACCCGCGTCCCAGCGTTTACAGACCCGTCTCCCAGCGTTTACAGACCCGCGTCCCAGCGTTTATAGACCCGCGTCCAAGCATTTACAGAGCGACAGACCCGCGTCCCAGTGTTTACAGACCCGCGCCACAGCGGTTACTGACCAGCGTCCCAACGTTTACAGAGTTACAGACCCGCGTCCCAGCGTTTACAGAGTTACAAACCCGCGTCCCAGCGTTTACAGACCCGCGTCCAAGCATTTACAGAGCGACAGACCCGCGTCCCAGTGTTTACAGACCCGCGTCCCAGCGGTTACAGACCCGCGTCCCAGCGTTTACAGAGTTACAGACCCGCGTCCCAGCATTTACAGACCCGCGTCCCAGCGTTTACAGACCCGCGTCCCAGCATTTACAGAGTTACAGACCCGCGTCCCAGCGTTTACAGAGTTACAGACCCGCGTCCCAGCGTTTACAGAGTTACAGACCCGCGCCCCAGCGTTTACAGACCCGCGTCCCAGCGTTTACAGAGTTACATACCCGCCTCCCAGCGTTTACAGAGTTACAGACCCGCGTCCCAGCATTTACAGAGTTACAGACCAGCGTCCCAGCATTCACAGCGTGACAGACCCGCGTCCCAGCGTTTACAGACCCGCGTCCCAGCATTTACAGAGTTACAGACCCGCGTCCCAGCGGTTACAGACCCGCGTTCCAGCGTTTACAGTTACAGACCCGCGTCCCAGCGTTTACAGACCCGCGTCCCAGCGTTTACACACCCACGTCCCAGCGTTTACACACCCGCGTACCAACATTTACAGACCCGCATCCCAGCGTTTACAGAGTTACAGACCCGCGTCCCAGCATTTACAGAGTTACAGACCCGCGTCCCAGCATTTACAGAGTTACAGACCCGCGTCCCAGCGTTTACAGCGTGACAGACCCGCATCCCAGCATTTACAGATACGTGTCCCAGCGTTTCCAGACCCGCGTCCCAGCATTTACAGACCAGCGTCCCAGCGTTTACAGAGTGACAGATTTGCGTCCCAGTGTTTACAGATTTACAGACCCGCATCCCAGCGTTTACAGAGTTACAGACCCGCGCCCCAGCGTTTACAGAGTGACAGACCCACGTGCCAGCGTTTACAGAGTTACAGACCCGTGTTCCAGCGTTTACAGTTACAGACCCGCGTCCCAGCGTTTACAGACCCGCGTCCCAGCATTTACAGACCCGCGTCCCAGCGTTTACAGACCCGTGTCCCAGCGTTTACACACCCACGTCCCAGCATTTACACACCCGCGTACCAAGGTTTACAGACCCGCGTCCCAGCATTTACAGACCCGCGTCCCAGCGTTTACAGAGTTACAGACCCGCGTCCCAGCATTTACAGACCCGCGTCCCAGCGTTTACAGAGTTACAGACCCGCGTCCCAGCGTTTACAGAGTTACAGACCCGCGTCCCAGCGTTTACAGCGTGACAGACCCGCATCCCAGCATTTACAGATACGTGTCCCAGCGTTTACAGACCCGCGTCCCAGCATTTACAGACCAGTGTCCCAGCGTTTACAGAGTGACAGATTCGTGTCCCAGCGTTTACAGAGTTACTGACCCGCGTCCCAGCGTTTACAGACCCGTGTCCCAGCGTTTACAGAGTTACAGACCCGCATCCCAGCGTTTACAGGGTTACAGACCCGCGTCCCAGTGTTTACAGAGTTACAGACCCACGTCCCAGTGTTTACAGAGTTACAGACCTGCGTCCCAGCGTTTACAGAGTGACACACCCGCGTCCCAGTGTTTACAGACCCGCGTCCCAGTGTTTACAGACCCGCGTCCTAGCGTTTACAGAGTTACAGACCCGCGTCCCAGCATTTACAGACCCGCGTCCCAGCGTTTACAGACCTGCGTCCCAGCGTTTACAGAGTTACAGACCCACGTCCCAGCGTTTACAGACCCACGCCCCAGCGTTTACAGACCTGCGTCCCAGCGTTTACAGAGTTACAGACCCGTGTCCCAGCGTTTACAGAGTTACAGACCCGCGTCCCAGCGTTTGCAGACCCGCGCCCCTGCGTTTATAGAGTTACAGACCCGCGTCCCATCGTTTACAGACCTGCGTCCCAGCGTTTACAGAGTTACAGACCCACGTCCCAGCGTTTACAGACCCACGCCCCAGCGTTTACAGACCTGCGTCCCAGCATTTACAGAGTTACAGACCCGCGTCCCAGCGTTTACAGAGTTACAGACCCACGTCCCAGCGTTTACAGACCCACGCCCCAGCGTTTACAGACCTGCGTCCCAGCGTTTACAGAGTTACAGACCAGCGTCCCAGCATTCACAGCGTGACAGACCCGCGTCCCAGCGTTTACAGACCCGCGTCCCAGCATTTACAGAGTTACAGACCCGCGTCCCAGCGGTTACAGACCCGCGTTCCAGCGTTTACAGTTACAGACCCGCGTCCCAGCGTTTACAGACCCGCGTCCCAGCGTTTACACACCCACGTCCCAGCGTTTACACACCCGCGTACCAACATTTACAGACCCGCATCCCAGCGTTTACAGAGTTACAGACCCGCGTCCCAGCATTTACAGAGTTACAGACCCGCGTCCCAGCATTTACAGAGTTACAGACCCGCGTCCCAGCGTTTACAGCGTGACAGACCCGCATCCCAGCATTTACAGATACGTGTCCCAGCGTTTCCAGACCCGCGTCCCAGCATTTACAGACCAGCGTCCCAGCGTTTACAGAGTGACAGATTTGCGTCCCAGCGTTTACAGAGTTACAGACCCGCGTCCCAGTGTTTACAGATTTACAGACCCGCATCCCAGCGTTTACAGAGTTACAGACCCGCGCCCCAGCGTTTACAGAGTGACAGACCCACGTGCCAGCGTTTACAGAGTTACAGACCCGCGTTCCAGCGTTTACAGTTACAGACCCGCGTCCCAGCGTTTACAGACCCGCGTCCCAGCATTTACAGACCCGCGTCCCAGCGTTTACAGACCCGTGTCCCAGCGTTTACACACCCACGTCCCAGCATTTACACACCCGCGTACCAAGGTTTACAGACCCGCGTCCCAGCATTTACAGACCCGCGTCCCAGCGTTTACAGAGTTACAGACCCGCGTCCCAGCATTTACAGAGTTACAGACCAGCGTCCCAGCATTCACAGCGTGACAGACCCGCGTCCCAGCGTTTACAGACCCGCGTCCCAGCGTTTACAGACCCGCGTCCCAGCGTTTACAGACCTGCGTCCCAGCGTTTACAGAGTTACAGACCCACGTCCCAGCGTTTACAGACCCACGCCCCAGCGTTTACAGACCTGCGTCCCAGCGTTTACAGAGTTACAGACCCGTGTCCCAGCGTTTACAGAGTTACAGACCCGCGTCCCAGCGTTTGCAGACCCGCGCCCCTGCGTTTATAGAGTTACAGACCCGCGTCCCATCGTTTACAGACCTGCGTCCCAGCGTTTACAGAGTTACAGACCCACGTCCCAGCGTTTACAGACCCACGCCCCAGCGTTTACAGACCTGCGTCCCAGCATTTACAGAGTTACAGACCCGCGTCCCAGCGTTTACAGAGTTACAGACCCACGTCCCAGCGTTTACAGACCCACGCCCCAGCGTTTACAGACCTGCGTCCCAGCGTTTACAGAGTTACAGACCCGCGTCCCAGCGTTTACAGAGTTACAGACCCGCGTCCCAGCGTTTACAGAGTTACAGACCCGCGTCCCAGCATTTACAGACCCGCGTCCCAGTGTTTACAGAGTGACGCAGCCTTATCCCGCCAACTTTGTAACACAATGTTATTTTACATTTAGGGTTTTTGCAGTTTGTCTGTTTGTAATTGGAAAGGTTAGTGAAGAAACTCTGCTCTGTGTTGAAAGCTGTGTCTGTCCTGGGATCTGTATCTTCCTGTGTCACGCTGCTGAACCTTTTCTCCTGCTTTTCTTTCACTGCAGAAGATCACCAGCCGTGTGTTAGGGAAGAAGGTTTCCTGGCAGTGACCTGGCCAGATTGTCTGTCCGAGCTCAGTCCTGGAACGCTCACCCTTACTGTCAAATCCACTATCGTGTAAATAAAGATTTATTTAAATAAAAATTGTCTTGTCACTATGTCACAGCCACAATGATTGGAGTACGAGAGATATCAATGACAACAGGGGAGGCTTTTACATCAATATTGTGAGAAAGTGCATTGCAGCAGGTCACCATGACAGTGGTGACAGACTAACTGAAATGACAGACTTGCTACTGACCCTTTACTCGGTGCTCACAGTAAATAATGTTAAAGATGGTGATGGAGGAAATAATGAGACTAAAGATGAATAAATCTCCATCACCCCAGGCTTTTAAAATATCAGCAACACTCTTAGAAATGCCACCTCGTCCGGATGAGATTCATCTTCAGTTGCAATGTAGGCGTGGGAATTAATTCAAATTTATCCTTTCATGGGATGTGGGTGTCACTGGCAAGGCCAGCGTTTATTGCCCATCCCTAATTGCCCTTGAACTGAATAGCTTGCTGGGCCATTGCAGAGGGCAGTTCAGAGTCAGCCACATTGCTGTGGGTCTGGAGTCACATGTAGGCCAGACTGAGTTAGGACAGCAGATTTCTTTCCCTGAAGGACATTAGTGAACCCGATGGGGTTTTGTTTTTACAAAACTGATAATTGTCACGGTCCTGTTCTGCTGCTTGTTGCAGCCTCTCACTTTCAAGTTCAATGTGCAATAATCTGGGTAAAAGAATACAAAAGAGGTGTTTACCTGTCACCTTCCTCGCCTGCTTCAACACAACTACACTCGCCAAAGGATCCTCTCTCTGCCGTCCCTCGAGGTTCTCACCCTCCTGTCATCACCACTGAAAATTCACTGGTTCTGCTGTTGGCCAAGGTCCAGAACTCTTTCAGCGTGAGATTCTTACCTGGGCCCAGGGGTGACATCCACCTGAGCTTGTAAATAATCCTGACACTCTGCTTGGGGAAGGTACAGGCTAAGAAGTCAAAGTGAAGAGGGATCCGTTGAAGGCAGACCATGTTTGACTGACTGGATTGAGTTGAAGTGAGAATTGTTTAGCAAACGTGCGTATGGACTTTCAAAGTGAGTTTTACAAAGAACCATATGATAGGCTTGTTAGCAACATGAAAGCCCATGGAATCATAGGGACACTGACAGAGTAGAAACAAAATTAGCGAAGGGGCAGGAAGCAGAGCAGTGGGAAATGGCTGTTTCTTTACTGGTTGGAGGGAGACAGTGGTAATCGCCGGGGACAGTAACAGAACAAAAGCAACATACGGCCGGGGGCTGAATCTGAAAGAAACGTGAACGAGGAGCAAGAGTAGGCCATTCAGCCCCTCGAGCCTGCTCTGTCATTCAATAAGGTCATGGCTGATCTGATTGGAACCTCAACCCCACACTCCTGATAACCTTTCACCTTTTTAAAACAGAATCTATCTAGCTCTGCCTTAATATTCAAAGACTCTGATTCCACTGCCTTTTGAGGAAGAGAGTTCCAGAGACTCACGGCGCTCAGAGAAATAATTTCTCCTCGTCCCTGTCTTAAATGAGCGATCCCTTATTTCTAAACAGTGACCCCCTAGTTCTAGATTCTCCCACAAGAGGAAACAGGCTCTCCACATCCACCCTGTCAAGTCCCCTGAGGATCTTAAAGGTTTCAATCAAGTCACCTCTTACTCTTCTAAACTCTCTGTTTCCAGTTAGCCAGCCGATCTTCTATCCATTGCCAATATGTAACTCCCTACACCATGAGCTTTCATTTTCCATAATAACCTTTCACGTGGCACCTTATCAAATGCCTTCTGGAAATCTAGGTACAGCACGTCCACCAGTTCCCCATGATCCACAGCATATTTAACTCCTGAAATGCTGGAAACACTCAGCGGGTCTGGCACCATCTGTGGAGCGAACAAGTTAATATTTCAGGTCAATGACCTTTTATCAGAAAGGTATTAGGAATATATATATATATATTAGTGATCTGGACTTGGCTGTAAAGGGCAAAATTTCAAATTTGCAGATGACATAAAAATTAGCAATGTAGGAAACAGTAACAAACTTCAAGAGGGCATAGAAAGGCTGGTTACATGGGCAGGCATGTGGCAGATGAAGTTTAATGCAGGGAACTATCAAGTATTACATTTTAATAGGAATAACATGGAGAGAGAATATAAAATCAAGGATACAATTCTAAAGGGACGCAGGAACAGAATATGTGTGCAAAAATCATTGAAGGTGACCTGTTAAGTTGAGAGGCTATTGAAAAAGTATACAAGATTCTGAGTTTACAAACAGTAGTTAGGGAGGACAGAACTTGAGTATTAAAAACAAAAAAACTGGATGCTGGAAATCCAAAACAAAAACAGAATTACCTGGAAAAACTCAGCAGGTCTGGCAGCATCGGCGGAGAAGAAAAGAGTTGACGTTTCGAGTCCTCATGACCCTTCGACAGAACTTGAGTTCGAGTCCAAGAAAGGGGTGAAATATAAGTTGGTTTAAGGTGTGAACTTGCGTATTGCGGGAAATAAAAGATGTGTCGAAGCTTTTATTCTTGCACTCATCAGGACACTTCACAAGAATACCAATATAAGGGGAAAACAGCAATTTATACTGCATATGGAGAGTGCTGATTGGTTGGCAAGTGGACTCTGGTTGGTAGAGACATTACTGTAGAGAATGCACCAGTGATGGTGACTGACAGTTAACTGCCAAGCATTATTTGAAATTTAAACCAGGCAGCTTGACCCTGACTCTGCTTGCAGCTGCAACCAGTTAATTCGATAACTAGCGTAATCAGGTTTTCAGAGGCCATCCTCTCGTGCTGACTTTGTCTGCAGTCAATAACTTCAGTTAGAGTTTGGTGACTGAGGGGGTTTGGTGAAGAGGGAAAGGTGCCCCTTTCCTTTTCTACCTTTCCTCAGAACAAACAAAGAACAATGAAAAGTGCAGCACAGGAACAGGCCCTTCGGCCCTCCAAGCCTGCGCCGATCCTATTGCCCGTCAACTAAATCATTTTGCACTTCCGGGGTCCGTATCCCTCTATTCCCATCCTATTCATGTATTTGTCAAGCTGCGTCTTAAACGCCACTATCGTACCTGCTTCCACCACCTCCTCTGGCAGCGAATTCCAGACACTCACTACCCTCTACGTAAAAAAACCTGCTCCACACATCTCCTCTATAGTTTTCTCCTCTCACCTTAAATCTATGTCCCCTAGTAATTGACTCTTCTACCCTGGGAAAAAGCTTCTGACTATCTACTCTGTCCATGCCACTCATAATATTGTAAACTTCTATCAAGTCGCCCCTCAATCTCCGTCGCTCTAGTGAGAACAATCCAAGTTTCTCCAACCTCTCCTCATAGCTAATAACCTCCAGACCAGGCAGCATCCTGGTAAACCTCCTCTGCACCCTCTCCAATACCTCCATATCCTTCTGGTAATGTGGTGACCAGAATTGCACGCAATATTCCAAGTGTGGCCTAACCAAGGTTCTATACAGCTGCAGCATGACTTCCCAGCTTTTATACTCAATACCCCTGCCAATGAAGGCAAGCATGCCATATGCCTTCCTGACTACCTTATCCACCTGCGTTGCCACTTTCAGTGACCTGTGGACCTGTACACCCAGATCCCTCTGCCCATCGATGCACTTAAGGGTTCTGCCATTTACTGTATAATTCCTGCCTGTATTAGACCTTCCAAAATGCATTACCTCGCATTTGTCCGGATTAAACTCCATTTGCCATTTCGCTGGCCAAGTCTCCAACTGATCTATATCCCGTTGTATCCTTTGACAATCCTCTTCACTATCTGCAACTCCTCCAACCTTAGTGTCGTCTGCGAACTTACTAATTAGCCCAGTTACATTTTCCTCCAAATCATTTATGTATACTACAAACAGCAAAGGTCCCAGCACTGATCCCTGCGGAACTCCACTAGTCACAGCTCTCCATTCAGAAAAGCACCCTTCCACTGCTACCCTCTGTCTTCTATGACCAAGCCAATTCTGTATCCATCCTGCCAGCTCACCTCTGATCCTGTGCGACTTTACCTTCTGAACCAGTCTGCCATGAGGGACCTTGTCAAAGGCCTTACTGAAATCCATGTATATAACATCCACTGCCCTTCCATCGTCGATCATCTTTGTCATTTCCTCGAAATACTCGATCAAGTTAGTGAGACATGACCTCCCCTTCACAAAACCATGCTGCCTCTTACTAATACACCCATTTGCGTCCAAATGGTAGTAAATCCTGTCACAAAGAATCTTCTCCAATAATTTCCCCACCACTGACGTCAAGCTCACCGGCCTGTAATTTCCTGGATTATCCCTGCTACCCTTCTTAAACAATGGAACAACATTGGCCATTCTCCAGTCCTCTGGGACCTCACCCGTAGCCAGTGAGGATACAAAGATTTCTGTCAAGGCCCCAGCAATCTCCTCCCTTGCCTCCCTCAGTACTCTGGGGTAGATCCCATCTGGCCCTGGGGATTTATCCACTTTAATATTCTTCAAGACGCCTAACACCTCTTTTTTGATCTCAACATGATCCAGGCTATCTACACACTCTTCCCTAGACAAATCGACCGCTAAGTCCTTCTCTTTGGTGAATACTGCTGAGAAGTACTCATGTAGTATCTCTCCCATTTCTTCTGGCTCCACACACAGATTCCCACCTCTGTCCCTGAGTGGGCCGACCCTTTCCCTGGCTACCCTCTTGCTTTTTACATATGTATAAAAGGCCTTGGGATTTCCCTTAATCCTGGTTGCCAGTGACTTTTCCTGACCCCTTTTAGCCCTCCTGACTCCTTGTTTAAGTCCCTTCCTACTTTCTTTATATTCTCCACAGGCTTCATCTGTTCCCAGCCTTCTAGCCCTTACGGATGCTTCCCTTTTCTTTTTGACTAATCTCACAATATCCTTCGTTATCCAAGGTTCCTGAAACTTGCCATACTTATCCTTCATCCTAGTAGGAACATGCCGGTCCTGAATTCTTATCAACTGATGTTTGAAAGCCCCCCACATGTCAGTTGTTGATTTGCCCTCAAACATCCGCCTCCAGTCTAGATTCCTCAGTTCCTGCCTAATATTGTTATAATTAGCCTTCCCCCAATTAAGTACCTTAACCCGAGGTCTCCTGTTATCCTTATACACCAGTGCCTCGAAACTTACTGAATTATGGTCACTTTTCCCAGAATGCTCCCCTACTGAAACTTCGACCACCTGGCCGGGTTCATTCCCTAATACCAGGTCCAGTATTGCCCCTTCCCTAGTTGGACTATCTACATATTGTCTCAGGAAGACCTCCTGGATGCACCTTACAAATTCTGCACCATCCAAACCCCCAGCACTAAGTGATTCCCAGTCAATATAGGGAAAGTTAAAATCACCCACCACAACAACCTTATTGCTCTTACATCTTTCCAAAATCTGCCTACATAACTGTTCCTCAATCTCCCGCCAGCAATTGGGAGGCCTATAGTAAATCCCCAACATTGTGACTGCACCCTTCCTATTCCGGAGCTCTACCCATATTGCCTCACTGCATGAGCCCACCGAGGTGTCCTCTTATCGTACAGCTGTGATATTCCCCTTAACCAGCAGTGCAACTCCCCCACCTCTTCTACATCCCTCTCTATCCTGCCTGAAACATCTAAATCCTGGAATGTTTATCTGCCAATCCTGTCCATCCTTCAACCAAATCTCTGTAATAGCAATAACATCATAGTCCCAAGTACTAATCCAAGCTCTAAGCTCATCTGCCTTGCCTGTTATACTTCTCGCATTGAAACAAATGCATTTCAGACCCCCAGTGTTCAGTAATTTCTCCCTGCCTGCCCTTTCTCTTAGTCCTACTAGCCATATTCACTGGTTCCCAGTCCTTTATTTCACCTGCTGACCTAATGCTCTGGTTCCCATCCCTCTGCCATTATAATTTAAACCTTCCTGAGTGACACTAGCAAACCTCGCAGCCAAGATATTGGTGCCCCTCCAGTTTAGATGCAACCCGTCCGTCTTGTGTAGGTTCCACCTGCCCCGGAAGAGATCCCACTGATCCAGATATCGGAAACCCTCCCTCCTACAGCATCTGTTCAGCCACGTGTTCAGCTGGACTATCTTCCTATTTCTAGCCTCACTGGCACGTGGCACAGGGAGTAATCCTGAGATGACAACCCTAGAGGTCCTGTTTTTTTAACTTTCTGCCCAACTCCCTGAACTCCTGCTGCAGGACCTCGTCACTCTTCCTGCCTATGTCATTAGTACCAATGTGTACTGCGACCTCTGGCTGTTCTCCCTCCCCCTTCAGAATGTCCCGTACCCGATCAGAGACATCCTGGACCCTGGCACCAGGGAGGCAACATACCATCCTGGTGTCTCTTTCACGACCACAGAAGCGCCTGTCTGAGCCCCTGACTATAGAGTCCCCTATGACAATTCCTCTACTGTGCTTTAACCCCCCCCCTGCTGAACAACAGAGACAGCCGTGGTGCCACTACTCTGACTCTGAAGAGTGGTGGCCTAGGTAAGTAAGACCTGGTGAATAAATTTGAAAGTGTAACATTTTTAAATAAGTTGCTATACTTGGATTTTTTTTTAAATTGATTCACGGGATGTGGGCATCACTGGCTGGGACAGCATTTATTGCCCATCCCTAATTGCCCTTGAGAAGGTGGTGGTGAGCTGCCTTCTTGAGACGCTGCAGCCCATGTGGTGTAGGTACACCCACTGTGCTGTTAGGGAGGGAGTTCTCGGATTTTGACCCAGCGACAGTGAAGGAACGGTGATATATTTCCAAGTCAGGATGGTGAGTGACTTGGGAACACCACCACTTGGAAGTTCCCGCCTTGTATCTGCTGCTCTTGTCCTTCTAGATGGTAGTGGTGATGGATTTGGGAGGTGCTGTCCAAGGAGCCTTGGTGAGTTCCTGCATTGCATCTTGTAGATGGTACAGACTGCTGTTACTGTCAGTGGTGGAGGGAGTGAATGTGTGTGGATGTGGTACCAATCAAGCATGGCTGCTTTGTCCTGGATGGTGTCCTCAACAGCTTCTTGAGTGTTGTGGGAGCTGCAGGCAAGTGGAGAGTGTTCCATCACATACATAGAAACTAGGAGCAGGAGGAGGCCATTCGGCCCTTCGAGACTGCTGCACCATTCATTATGATCATGGCTGATCATCCAACTCAACAGCCTGCTCCCGCTTTCTCCCCATACCCTTTGATCCCTTTCACCCCAAGAGCTATATCTAACTCCTTCTTGAAAACATACAATGTTTTGGTTTCAACTACTTTCTGTGGTAATGAATTCCACAGGCTCACCACTCTCTGGGTGAAGAAATTTCTCCTCATCTCAGTCCTAAATGGTCTTCCCCATATCCTCAGACTGTGACCCTGGTTCTGGACTCCCCCACCATCAGGAACATCCTTCCTGCATCTACCCTGTCTAGTCCTGTTAGAATTTTATAGGTTTCTATGAGATCCCCCCTCATTTTTCTGAACTCCAGCAAAAATATCTCTCATATGTCAGTTCCACCATCCCAGGAAACATTCGGGTAAACCTTCGCTGTACTCCCTCTATAGCAAGAACATCCTTCCTCAGATAAGGAGAGCAAAACTGCACACAATATTCCAGGTGTGGTCTCACCAACGCCCTGTACAATTGCAGCAAGACATCCCTGTTCCTGTACTCCAATCCTCTGGCTATGAAGGCCAACATACCATTTGCCTTCTTTACCGCCTGCTGCACCTTCATGCTTACCTTCAGCAACTGGTGTACAAGGACACCCAGGTCTCGTTGCACATTCCCCCTCTCAATTTATAGCCATTCAGATAATAATCTGCCTTCCTGTTTTTGCTACCTAAATGGATAACCTCACATTTATCCACATTATACTGCATCTGCCATGCATTTGCCCACTCACTCAGCTTGTCCAAATCACACTGAAGCATCTCTGCATCCTCCTCACAGCTCACCCTCCCACCCGGCTTTGTGTCATCTGCAAATTTGGAGATATTACATTTAGTTTCCTCATCTAAATTATTAAAATATATTGTGGATAGTGAATATCACACTCCTGACTTACGCCTTTCAGATGGTGGACAAGTTTTGGGGAGTCAGGAGATGAGTTACTTGTCGCACGATTCCTAGCCTCTGACCTGCTCTTGTAGCCACAGTATTTATATGGCTAGTCCAGTTCAGTTTCTGGTCAATAGTGACCCCCAGGATGTTGATAGTGGGGGATTCAGTGATGGCAATGTCATTGAACATCAAGGGGTGATGGTTGGATTCCCTCTTGTTGGAGATGGTCATTGCCTGACACTTGTGTGGCGTGTGGCGTGAATGTTACTTGCCACTGGTCAGCCCAAGCCTGGACATTGTCTAGGTCTTGCTGCATTTGGACATGGACTTCTTCAGTATCTGAGGAGTTCTGAATGGAACATCCCCACTTCTGACCTTATGATGGAAGGAATGTCATTGATGAAGCAGCTGAAGATGGTTAGGCAGAGGACACTACCCTGAGGAACTCCTGCAGTGATGTCCTGGAGCTGAGATGACTGACCTCCAACAACCACAACCATCTTCCTTTGTGCTAGGTATGACTCCAACCAATGGAGAGTTTTCCCCCTGATTCCCATTGACTCCAGTTTTGCTAGGTCAAATGTTGCCTTGATGTCAAGGGCAGTGACTCTCACCTCACCTCGGGAGTTCAGCTCTTTTGTCCATGTTTGAACCAAGGCTGTAATGAGGTCAGGAGCTGCATGGTCCTGGCGGAACCCAAACTGGGTATCAGTGAGCAGGTTATTTCTAAGCAAGTGCCACTTGATAGCACTGTTGATGATCCCTTCCATTACTTTACTGATGATGAAGAGTAGACTGATGGAGCGGTAATTGGCCGGGTTGGATTTGCCCTGGTTTTCATGTATAGGACATACCTGGGCAATTTTCCGCATAGCCAGGTAGATGCCAGTGCTGTAGGTGTACTGGAACAGCTTGGCTAAGGGTGCGGCAAGTTCTGGAGCTTCAGTACTGTTGCCAGAATATTGTCAGGGCCCATAGCCTTTGCAGTATCCAGTGCCTTCAGCTGTTTCTTGATATCACGTGGAGTGAATTGAATTGGCTGAAGACTGGCATCTGTGATGCTGGGGCCATCCGGAGGAGGCTGAGATGGATCATCCACTCGGCACAGATGAAATGACCACAGGAAAACTGGACATTGTTGTTACAGTCCAGGTTGGTGGGTAGAGCACATGACGTTTATGCTGCCTCACAGTAATAAAGAAAAATGAACATGTCATAATTCTACAAGATGGTTTCATTTAACCCATTTCGCATTACTTACTATACTTATCTCTACACACAAAACTATTGCACTACCAGGGACGTGCATTAACATGACAATATACACAAGTTCTCTGTATCAAGAGGATATTTCAGTCCATCGTCTACGTTCAAATGTCGAATTTCCTTTGAACTTTAAACTTAGATTTTCTCATCCGGCTACATTTGCAGCAATAAAATCTACCTGAACAGTCTGGTATTCCAGTCTTGAAATTTTTCCAGAATTTTAAAGGATTGTGGTCTGTATAAATAATTGTTTCTGAAGAATTGCTTGCAACATAGACCTCAAAATGTTGCTGCATTAACACCAGACCGAGAGTCTCGTTTTTTTGATGGTTGAGTATCTTTTCTGATGCACATTCAGCTTCCGTGAAAAATATCCTCCCGGCTTTTCAACCCTTGTTTCATCTTCTTGGAACAACACAGCACCAATTCCTGCTTCACTTGCATCAATCGCCAACTTCAATTGCTCGGGATAATTAGGCACTTGCAAAACAGGCGTAGTAGTCAACCGTTTTTAAACTGTCAAATACCTTCTGACACTCCTGTGTCCACTGAAATTCCTTGTTCTTTAATTGTTCAGTCAGTGGAGCAACAACAATGCTTAACATTTGGTACAAACTTCTGATAAAGTCCACTCATTCCTAGAAATCTCAAAACTTCCCGTTTTTTTGCAGACACTGGGAAATTCATGATGGCTTTTACTTTTACATCGTGTTGGGGGAGGGGGAGGGGGAGGGGGGGCTACCTGACCATGTCCAGTGGTGTGGCCTAGATACGTAACTTGCGATTTCGCACATTTGCTCTTAGGCCAAATTCACCACCAAATTAGCTTCTTGCAGTCGATCAGTTGTTTCAGATATTGTAAACGCTCCTCCCACATTTTACTGAAACCTACCAAGCCATCAATATAAACAGCACAATCGCCCAGTCCCGCAACTACTTTATTTGAAACGTTGCTGGTGCATTCTGCATACCAAATGGCATAACTTTCAACTGATACAGCCTACCTGGCGTTACAAACGCTGATAAGGATGCTTGCCAATATCCTCGCAGCAAGTCAATCTTTGTGATAAACTCTGATTGCCTCATTTTCTCAATACAATCTTCTGGCCGTGGAATAGGATATGACTCTGCTTTTGTCACTGCATTCACTTATTAATAATCCACACACAGCCTTTGTGTTCCACCCAGTTTCAGCTCCAGCATAATGGGTGAACTCCAGTTACTGATGTCATTCTGAAGCATGAATTCAATTTCTTTTTGCACTTGAGCTGATTTTACTGGATCTATAAGGATGTTGCCTTATTGAAAGTTAATCTGCCACATCTACATCATGGTTAGGCAAATGTTCCTTAGCTAACTCACATGCTCTGTTCAATCTTTCCCTGAATTTTGTCACATAATTCAGGAGAGCAGTTTCCACTACTCTGACCCACTCCTGAGCCAACTTAAGTGGTCCCCTTACTTCATGACCATAGACTAATTCAAAAGAACTAAACCCTGTTGATTGGTTTGGGGCAACCCTAATAGTAAATAACAAGAATGGGATCCCTCGATCCCAGTCCTGTGGGTAGTCTTGACTATATGCCCTCATCATAGGTTTTAAAGTTTGATGCCATCTCTCTAAAGCACCTGGTGGTTCAGGATGATAAAGTAACTGGAACAGTGGCTGTTGCCTTTTATTTGCCCACTCCTGAATCTAGCCTCCACGTCCTTTTTCAGCTGTGCCACACTCTCCTCCCCTCAGCCTGCCTGTACTGCACTGCCGAACAATCTGAGCTCAGCTGGCTCTGTGTCTTTGGCTGGTTTCAACCGGTTTCAGTTCCACTTAGGATCTAACGCTAAAAAGTACAGACTTTGAAACCACGGTCAGTGTGCCCACCAGAACACTCAACAAGTCATTTGTTCAGACAAGAGTTCTCACATCCCCCACCCCAAAACTGGTCCTGCAAACCACAGATTCCACCACAGCAATGAGAGTCAGAGTGTTAAGCAGTTTGGATCTTTGAAAGTGGGTAGCTCGCCAAGCCCAGCTGAACTGTATCCCAGGCTGTTAAGAGAAGCAAGGGAGAGGTTAGCAGATGCTCTGACCATCATTTTCCAGTCCTCTCTGGTTACAGAGGACTGGCGGACTGTTAACATTGTATGTTGTTTCAAGAAGAAGGGAGGGATACACCACCAAATTACAAAGCACTCAGCTTAACCTTGATGGTGGGTCAATAATTAGAAACAATTCTGAGGGACAGTATTCATCCTCATCTAGAAATGGGTTTAATCAAGGTCAGTCAGCATGGATTTGTTGTGTTGAAGGGTCATGAGGACTCGAAACGTCAACTCTTTTCTTCTCCGCCGATGCTGCCAGACTTGCTGAGTTTTTCCAGGTAATTCTGTTTTTGTTTTGTTAAGAGAATATTGTGTCTGACTAACAATGGGACTTTTTGAAGAGCGACCGCGGAGGGTTGATGAGGGTAGCACGTTTGAATTTCGAAATGGATTCCAGCAAGGCTTTTGACAAGTCTGCCACATGGCAGACTAGTCAAAAAGTTAACAACACGCGGGGATCCAAGGCAAAGTGGCAAGTTGGACCCAAAATTGGTTCAGTAGCCGAAAGTAAAGGGTAATGGCTGATGCTTCTTTTGTGACTAGAAGGCTGTTTCCAGAACTGACTCCCTTGCTATTCATGATATATGTCAATGATTTGAACTTGAATGCAGGGGGCATGGTTAAGAAGTTTGCAGATGATACAAAAATTGGCCATTTGGTTTAAATAAAAAAAGAACGATAGACTGCAGGAAGTTATCAGTACCCTGTTCAGGTGGGCAGAAAATTGAATTCAATCTGGAGAAGTGTGAGATAATGCATTTGGGGAGGATAAACAAGTTAAGGGAGTTACATGGTAAATAGCAGGATAGTGAGAAGTGAAGAGGAACAGACAGACCTAGGAATACATCCCTGAAGGTATAGAACAGGTAGATAAGGTGGTTAAGAAAGCATATAGAGTATCTTCTTTCACTGGTGCTGAAGCATAGAATATAAGTGCTGGGAGGTTTTGTTAGGACTGAATAAAATGCTACAACACAAAAGCAAAATACTGCGGATGCTTGAAATCTGAAATGAAACCAGAAAATATTGGGAACACTGGGCAGGTCTGGCAGCATTTGTGGAGAGAGAGTTAACCTTTCATCAGAACAATATGTACACGAACAACCCTCACCTAAAGCAGCGTGGCCTCCAAGGAGAGGTGAGAACCCAGGCTGATCTGGGGCAAATGTATCTGAGAAATTCCTTCCTGGTCCCCTTAGGAAATCAAAGTGAGTCCAGGAGGCCACTCTGGCCCTTGAAATGTCTTCAAGGGAAAGATGCTAAATGTGAAAGGACTCATTTCATCTGGGGCCCTAAAGGGATTTGAATTTGTGCTCCATTTTTTGCTGTCATACTGTATTGGGTTTAACCTTTATTGGGGACCCCTTATCCGTGTGTAATCCTTTCAGTAGAGGGGGCTGACAGGGGATTGTTATTCTTCCTACAGAGCTTCAGGGAAGTGGATTGTCTCCTGTACTCCCACTCTTAGATTCCTACTCCATGCAGAATCAGGAGGAAGGACTTTCCAGCATGTTCTTTCATCGCTCTCCAATGGAGTTTGCCCCTCTCAGGTAAGACATGTGCTCTGTCCTTCTGTATTCATCAAAGTGAAGAATCCAATCCTTAACCAAGCTAAGCGGCAAGGTGATCAGGCTTTCATTGTCTGAGGAAAAGAACGAGGTTCGATTGGGGAAGGCTGATGAGTTTCGGGCAGCAGACCAGAATCACTCAGTACAAAGGCACCGTATTACATAAACATTGGAATTAGGAGCAGGCGTTGGCCACTCGGCCCCTCAAGCCTCCTGCACCATTCAATAAGTTCATGGCTGATCTGATTGTAACGTTACCCTCGATAACCTTTCATCTCCTTGCTTATCAAGAATCTATCTACCTCTGCCTTAAAAATAATAAAAGACTTGGCTTTCACTGTCTTTTGAGGAAGAGAGTTAGAAAGTCTCACTACCCTCAGAGGAAAAAATACTCCTGATCTCTGTCTTAAATGAGCCACCCCTTATTTTTAGACAGTGACCCATAGTTCTAGATTCTCCCACAAGAGGAAACATCCTCTCTACATCCACCCTGTCAAGTCCCCTCAGGATCTTTTTTTCAATCAAGTCGCCTCTTATTTCTTTAAACTCCAGCAGATACAAGCCTAACCTGTCCAACTTTTCCTCATAAGACAACACACCCATTCCTGATATTAGTCTGGTAAACCTTCTCTGAACTGCTTCTAACACATTTACATCCTTCCTTAAATAACGAGACCAATACTGTACACAGCACTCCAGATGTGGTCTGACCAATGCCTTGTACAGCTGAAGCATGACCTCCTTACTTTTATATTCAATTCCCCTCACAATAAAGGTTAACATTCTACTAGCATTCCCAATTACTTGCTGCACCTGCATACTAACCTTTTGCAATTCATGCCCAAGGACACCCAGATCCCTCTGCATCTCTGAGCTCTGCAATCTCTCACCATTTAGATAATAAGCTTCTTTTTTATTCTTCCTGCCCAAATGGACAATTTTGCATTTTCCCACATTATACTCCATTTGCTAGATCTTTGCCCACTCACTTAACCCATCCTCTGTTTGGAGCCTCCCTATGTCCTCTTCACAACCTACTTTCCTACCACTCTCTTTGTCATCAGCAAATTTAGCGCCCATACAGGTCCCTTCATCTAAATCATTTATGTAAATTGTAAACAGTTGAGGCTCCTGGCACTGATCCCTGTGGCACACCACTCATCACATCCTGCCAACCAGAAAATGAGCCATTTATGCCTACTGTTCCCTGTTAGCGAGCCAATTTTCTATCCATGCCAACATGTTACCCCCCCCCCCCCACACCATGAGCTTTCATTTTCTGCAATACTGTGATGTGGCACCTTATCAAATGCCTTCTGGAAATCTAAGTACAGTATATCCACTTGCTCTCCTTCATCTACAGTACATGTTACTTCTTTGAAGAACTCTAATAAATTGGTTCAACATGATTTCCCTCTCAAAACCATGTTGACTCTGTCTGATTGCCTCAATGTTTTTCTAAGTACCCTGTTATAACATCTTTAATAATAGTTTCTAACAACATTGACCCAAATGTTTAATTCCTCTCTGGCCACGGGGGAGGTGCCAGAGGACTGGAGAACAGCTAATGTGGTTCCGCTATTTAAGAAGGGTTGTAGAGATAAGCCAGGGAACTACAGGCCAGTGAGTCTCACGTCAGTGGTAGGGAAACTATTGGAGAAAATTCTGAAGGAGAGAATCTATCTCCACTTGGACAGGCAAGGTTTGATCAGGGATAGTCAGCATGGCTTTGTCAGAGGGAGGTCATGTCTAACAAATTTGATTGAATTTTTTGAGGAGGTGACCAGGTGTTTAGATGAGGGTAGTGCAGTTGATGTAGTTTATATGGATTTCAGCAAAGCCTTTGACAAAGTCCCTTATGGGAGACTTATAAAGAAGGCAAAGGCACAAGGGATACAGGGTAATTTGATAAGGTGGATTCAAAATTGGCTTAGTTGTAGGAGAGAGGGTGATGACAGAAGGATGCTTCAGTGACTGGAAGCCAGTGTCCAGTGGCGTACCACAGGGATCTGTGCTGTGTCCCCTATTATTTGTCATTTATATAAACGACATAGATGACTATGTGGGGTGTAGGATTAGTAAGTTTGCGGATGACACAAAGATTGGCTGGGTGGTTAACAGTGAGGTTCAGTGTCTTGGGCTATAGGAAGATATAGACGGGATGGTCAAATGGGCAGATAAGTGACAGATGGAATTTAACCCTGAAAAGTGTGAGGTGGTACACTTTAGAAGGAGTAATTTGGCAAGGAAATATTCATTGAACGGCATGACACTAGGAAGTTCTGAGGAACAAAGGGACCTTGGCGTGTGTGTCCATAGATCTCTGAAGGCAGAGGGGCATGTTAGTGGGGTGGTGAAAAAGGCATATGGGACACTTGCCTTTATCAATTGAGGCATAGATTACAAAAGTAGGGAGGGCGTATTCGAGTTGTATAGAACCTTGGTGAGGCCACAGCTGGAGTACTGTGTGCAGTTCTGGTCACCACATTATAGGAAGGATGTGATTGCACTGGAGGGGGTGCAGAGGAGATTCACCAGGATTTTGCCTGGGATGAAACATTTAAGTTATGAAAAGAGGTTGGATAGACTTGTGTTGTTTTCGTTGGAGCAGAGAAGACTGAGGGGTGGCCTGATGGAGGTGTACAAGATTATGAGGGGCATGGACAGGGTGGATAGGGAGCAGCTGCTCCCCTTAGTTGAAGGGTCTGTCCCAAGGGGACATAAGTTCAAGGTGAGGGGCAGGAGGTTTAGGGGGGATGTGAGGAAAAACTTTTTTACCCAGAGGGTGGTGACGGTCTGGAATGCGCTGCCTGGGAGGGTGGTGGAGGCGGGTTGCCTCACATCCTTTAAAAAGTACCTGGATGAGCACTTGTCACGTCACAACATTGAAGGCTATGGGCCAAGTGCTGGTAAATGGGATTAGGTAGGTAGGTGGGTCAGGTGTTTCTCACGGCAGAGGTGGCGGCACGGTGGTATACAGCTGGGAGAGAGTTTCTCTGGGAGTCCTCAACATCAAATCCAGACCTCATGAAGGCTGACGGCATCAGGTCAAACATGGGCAAGGAAACCTCTTGCTGATTACCATGTACCGCCCTCCCTCAGCTGCTGAATCTTTGCTCCTCCATGTTGAACATCAGTTGGAGGAAGCACTGAGGGCAGCAAGGGCTCAGAATGTACTCTGGATGGGGGACTTTAATGTCCATCACCAAGAGTGGCTCAGTAGCACCACTACTGACCGAGCTGGCCGAGTCCTAAAGGACATAGCTGCTAGACTGGGTCTGGAGAGTAGGTATTGAGTATAGTCACAGGAGTCAGCTAATGAACTTTTAACAAAAGATTAAACATTTATTAAACAAGAAAACAGTAACTATATTGCAATACCCCATCACACACAACTATACCTTTCCAGATATATACAGATTTGTAAGGATAACACAAGTTACAAATGCTATCTTATACTTTAATGTTAACAGTAAGTACAGTCTATGTACACCTATGGCGACCTGTGGTCAGACACACCACACTTTGAAACCAAGTAACTGATGTCAACTCAACTAGATGCTATGGATCTCTCCTGAACTACCCCCTGACACTTGTCATGCCGTGAGCCAACTGGTTTCACTGAACTCTGTCTTTCACACGAGGGTTTCCAATCTCCACTCTCCAAGACCTCGCCTTGGAATCTTCTCCCAAAGCAATGCTTTCTCTCAGGTGCCTTCAAGGGTCCACCTCCCCTTTCGATATTCCTCTTCCCTGGGCCACCACATGCATTTAAGCTGTCTTCTTCGTACTCTCTCTCACCAACTCAGCCGTCAATAGTACCACTGTTTCACATGTCCATAGCAAAGAGTTACAGACCTTCAGTTGTCCCTTTGGACCTTCTTGCCTCTTGAAAGTTGTTCTCGCTCTAAATCTGCTTTCTGCAGCTTTTGTCTCTTTAAGTCTGAAGCTTGGAACCTTTCTCTCTGCCCTCAACTCTTAACTTCACTTAACAGGACCTTTTCCAGGTAAATGTACTTCCCTTTGACTAGAAGGTCTTCTTTAGACTTTCCACCTATTCCACTCCCTGGACTCTTAGGGTTTGTCCTTAGCTTGGGATTGGCTATCTGTCCCCTTTGCTCCAGCTTCTGGCAGCTATTTTCAAACCCAACTTTAGCTTGGAGCTGGCTATCAGCCCCCTTCTGTTTGGCAGCAGTCTTCAAAACCAGCTGAATTCCAACAGCTTCTACAACAAAACTGCTGTAACCTGTTTTCCTGTGTGTCTGTGGGAGGGACCTGCCTCTCTGGATCCATGTCGCTAGGCAACAGCCCAATTCTTCTACTCTTGTTTGCTTAGCTTATGGTTGTAAAACTCTCAATCGGAATGCAAGCTCCTTTTAAAGTGAAACTAAAACTCAATTTGGCCTTTCTTAATACACAAATACAGAAATACAAATCAAACTTAAACCCCAAACCCAAAACTCATTCCTAACACCCACAGTCACCAACATAACTCACTCAAACTGTGTCTATTTCTGAACAGCACTTATTCTTGAAGTCCAAAAATCTCAGTGGGTCCCTCCCCATTCAGTGTTTGTTTACATCCGAGCGTTCCCCAATACTTTACTTTTGAGGATTCCTTTGCTTCTCCTGGGATACAGCCAAGGTGTGCCATAGCTCTCAGGAATTCATTTTGATTCTCGCAGTGTCTCTGCAGGTCCCTTCCTCTGAGGTATGAGATTTCTTGGGCTCCTTTCACTAACAACCAGTTCAGCAAGCCTCTGAATTTGCTTAGGCACCTCATGATTGTGGGCACCCCAACTCAAGCATGGGCCTCACGGCACTCTTGCATGGTGACTCCAACTCAGAAATAACCCTGGTTCCTGATAGCCCTCTTCTCCTGATCCTCACCAAGCCTCCTTATACAGCACCCTCCAAACGCACAACCACTACTATGTAGGAGGACAAGGGCAGCAGATAGATGGGAACACCACCACCTGGAAGTTCCCTTCCAAGCCACTCACCATCCTGACTTGGAAATATATCACCGTTCCTTCACTGTCGCTGGGTTAAAATCCTGGAACTCCCTCCCTAACAGCACTGTGGGTGTACCTACACCACGTGGACTGCTGCGGTTCAAGAAGGCAGTTCACCACCACCTTCTCAAGGGCAACTAGAGATGGGCAATAGATGCTGGTCCAGCCAGTGAAGCCCACATCCAATGAATGAATTTAAAAAGAATTCCTTTACCGCCTCTGGTGGATTCTCTCTCTCTCTTTCTGCCTGTTTCCAAACTATTCCAGCTCACTACATAAACTGCCTGTTTAAAGCTGTTCCCAAGCTGACTAACGGTTTCTGTGAGAAAACACACAGATAAATTCAAAACACAATCCTGCAATCAATCCCCACAGCAATGTGGCACACCCGGGGTGTCCGAAACAGAGATTTAAACAAAGTGCCTCCAGTTTCCAAACCTGCCCTTTGATCTGAAAAGTAGATTGATATTTTAAGACCTTTCTTTGTTTAACTGGAGCCATCCCGTCATCTCCAAGACTCAAAAAGAGGTCGCCCATTGCTTACAGTTTTCACAATACCACCTCTGATCTCTTTAAGCCACCAGGACCATGCTTTAATTGGCAATTATCTTCGGTTCATCCAAACTTCCTGGCTTTTATACTCTATGCCCCTTTTTAGAAAGATCCTGAATGCCTTTTTAACCATTTTCTCAACCAGTCCTGCCACCTTTAATGATTTATGTCCATGTACACCCAGGTCTCTCTGTTCCTGTAGCCCCTTCAGAGTTCCGTCCTTTGTTATATTGTGTCAGGTTGTTCTCCCCCCCTAAAACGAATCAGCCACGCTTCTCGGCGTTAAATTTCGTCTGCTGCAGTCTGCCCATTCCACCAACCTGTCAATGTCCTCTTCAAGTTTTGTCACCATCCTCCCCACAGTTCTAAGCTTTGTCTCATCTGCAAGTTTTGAAATTGTGCCCTTTACACCCAAGTTGAGGCCTTTAATATATTATCAGGAAAAGCAGTGTGGGCCTAGTAATGACCTCCCGGGGAACCCCATTGTATACCATTCCCCAATCCGAAAAACAACCATTCACCTCCAACTCTCTGTTTCCTGTCTTTCAGCCAATTTGTATCCAAAGTGCGATGCTTCCCATCTTCTGTTTATTTCCAAAGCGTATTTCTTTGGGAACATTATTCCCAAAGTCGCCTGTTTCCCCAAGCATGCTGCACTCACCATATGTCATGTCTGAAACCAGTCATGTACTGTGCCCCAGAATGGTAGTTCTTGAAAGAAAACTACTTTGATTAAACTTAGCTAAACAACACCATTTCCTTCCACCATCCTTCCAGTGAGACTCACCAATTTCTGTTCAATTATATTTCAGGGGGACCCCTGACCTGTCTGGAGTATCGTGCGAGGGATACGCGAGAGCCTTCCAGCAGCCGGTCATCTCTGAGACTTCCTCAAACTGCGTGAGGGGCAGCCTCTCCCTGTCGCAGCACCCACTTGGGGATATCAACAGCACCTGCTCCCTGTCACAGCACTCCCTGACGCCTCCCAGCCCAAGGTGGTCACAGGCCACAGAGGACGAGGACTTCGCTCGAGCAGAGAGATTCATCCGTGACCAGCGCTTCATGGAGCTTCCCAGTGTGTCGCCATGCGTCAGGAGTGATGGATCCCACCCCAAGACTGGCGGAGTGCCTTTTCCTGGACAGGCATTGTCTCCGGACAGGGAGATGTCCAGTCCACGACTACTGGAGGAGGAGATTGGATCGCCCAGCAGCCCTGGCTTGACATCCAGCTCCGGCAGTGTGACTGAAACGAATCGGCCCCTCGATGATAACCAGAGGAGCAGCTTGCTCGGGGCAGGGGGTGCAGGTGGCAGTGCGGACCCTGGGAAGCAATGGGAGCCGAGTGCCTCCGGCAAACCTGCTGCCAGCCCCAGGAGAGCTCCGGTTTCTCCGCAATCATCCGACCCTGAGCTCGTCGTGCCGCACGAGCAGCCTGCCCTGTCTGACCCAGGGATCACCTTTCCCGAGCCTCTTGGAGTTGGGAGTATGAGATTGTTGGACCCAGCGAGACCAGAGTTTTCTGACACTGTGGTCCAGTTGCAGGAGCAGCAAGCGAGTGCTACCCGTCAAACATCTCACTCTAAAGTAAGCTTGGAATGTCAAAGACCATCCTCTCGCAGTTTGTCTGCTACTTCCAAGAAGGGTGTCAGCTCGGGAGCCAACATCGAGCCTGCCAGCTCGTTCTGTGGGAAGGACGATACCATCATCGAGGTCTTGCCCATCAGGAGTGGGGACAGGAAGGGTCATGGGAAGGGACTATCTGGCTGTAGCACAGAGCGGGAGCAAAAAGACAGTGAGCTTTCTCCCACTGTGTGTCCACCAAGCTTCACCGATTCCTCGCTCCTCACTTCTTTAGCCAGTCCCGTTTGTCAGTCTACACCAGCCGTCGTCTTGAGTGTACCACCAGCCAAGGGCCCTGCTCAGTTGGGTCAGGGAAGGCGAGTGGCAAATCGCCTCATTGAAAGCCAGGCTCCTCTGGCTGGCACCTCCAAGTTCTCGCTGGCACCCTCGTTCGGAAAGCAGAGTTTGAGCAGCACCAGTCAGAACGCCACAGCCTCCAACATCCAGGCCTCTCCAGGCACCCTGCAGTCCATGCCTCCCCTGAGCTACATGGAGAAAGTTGGGGCCTGGGACCTGCACCATGGCCCAGGTAACAAGCCCAGCTTTGACAGCCTGGTCTTACACGGCCTGAGAGGAGTTTCACCCCGACAGCGGGCGTACAGCGCCATCGCCGACTCTCTCAATCACATCCTGTCACGGATTAGCGAGACTCCGACGTCCAGCTCTCTGCCAAGGAGAAGTATTGCAGCGACCTCCGGAACTGCTGACCACCAGCAATCCGCCCGGGGCGATGGCCAGCTGTCAGATGCTGTCACCCGAGGTGCTCCAAGGAGTGGCTCCCAGCCGGATGCTAGGAGAGGAAGCTTGCATGATGCCTCTCTCTACAAACCTGACTCACCTCGTTGCTGCCTGAACCAGGACAGAGGTCGTGGCATTCACTCACCGGAGTCCGCCAGTGCCCTGGGCAAGTGCCTTTCGTCCTGGCACAGTGGAGCCGGCCGGTCGATGCAGGAGGACCCTCCGGCTCCCGACCCGACTGACCGGAGGGAGAACGTTGATTCTGAGCAGATCGCCAGAGGGTCTGAACCTCATGCCATCTTGCCTGGTCCATGCCCTACGAATACCACCGTCCACCCTGACCGATTCTATGTTGCCTCCCCAGTGGATGAACTCAACCCACCGGGCAGCTCTCAGGACACCAGCCGGGTGGGTGAACAGACGCTGACTGTGTCAGGTCACTCACTGACCAGCCTGGAGGTGGACAACTATGTTCCCATCTGGACACCATCACGGCTTACCCCAGATCCCGACCACTTCAATGTAGAAGACAGAATACCGGTAGGTGCATGAGCAGGGCAGCTCACAGCTCTCCAGCTTGACTCCAACATCACCTAATGAACTGCCTCCTGTGTATAATGCAGTCTGAGCCCCGCGATTGGATCTGAGGGCTCATCGCAAATTGAATCCTGTCTGTTACCTCCTATTTCGAGGAGACGGGGATATAGTGGTAATGTCATTGGACTAGTAATGTAGAGGCCCGGGCAAATCCCACCATGGCAGCTGGCAGAATGTGAATTCATTGAATAAATCTGGAATATGAATCTAGTCTCAGTAGTGGAGGCCATGACAAGAATCATCGATTGACGTAAAGATCCTTCTGGGGCCTGGCGTAAGACTTCCGGTTTACTTTAGGGAAGCAAATCTGCTGTCCTTACCTGGTCCGGCCTCCATGTAACTCCAGGCCCACAGTTAACTGCCCTTTGACATAGCCTCGCAAACCTCTCAGTTCACAGGTCATTAGGGATTGGCAACAAATTCAGGCCTTGCCAGCAGCACCCACATCTCCTGAAAGAATGAAAAGAAAAAGAAAAATTAAACGTCGGGCTTTCTTCTATTGGGATTGTTCACCTCAGGGCAGGGAAGGTTAAAGGGAGACTTAATGTCACTACTCAGCCAACTCCATCTCCCTGGTGTCCCTGTCACTCAGCCAACTCCGTCTCCCTGGTGTCCCTGTCACTCAGCCAACTCCATCTCCCTGGTGTCCCTGTCACTCAGCCAACTCCATCTCCATGGTGTCCCTGTCACTCAGCCAACTCCATCTCCCTGGTGTCCTTGTCCCTTTCCCTGTCACTCAGCCAAATCCATCTCCCTGGTATCCCTGTCCCTTTCCCTGTCACTCAGCCAACTCCATCTCCCTGGTGTCCCTGTCCCTTTCCCTGTCACTCAGCCAACTCCGTCTCCCTGGTGTCCCTGTCACTCAGCCAACTCAGTCTCCATGGTGTCCCTGTCACTCAGCCAACTCCATCTCCATGGTGACCCTGTCCCTTTCCCTGTCACTCAGCCAACCCCATCTCCATGGTGACCCTGTACCTTTCCCTGTCACTCAGCCAACTCATCTCCATGGTGTCCCTATCACTCAGCCAACTCCAACTCCCTGGCGTCCCTGTCACTCAGCCATGTCCGTCTCCATGGTGTCCCTGTCACTCAGCCAACTCCATCTCCCTGGTGTCCCTGTCACTCAGCCAACTCCGTCTCCATGGTGTCCCTGTCACTCAGCCAACTCCATCTCCCTGGTGTCCCTGTCACTCAGCCAACTCCATCTCCATGGTGTCCCTGTCACTCAGCCAACCCCGTCTCCTTGGTGTCCCTGTCCCTTTTATTCCATGGGCATCAACTTTGCTGACAAGCCAGTTTTGTGGCACTTTATCAAAAGCCTTTTGGAAGTCCACTTACGCACATCACCCGCTTTCCCCTATTCAACCTCTCTGTAAATTCATGGAAAAACTCAATCAAATTAGTTAAACATGATTGGCCCTTGACAAATCAAAACAGAAAATGCTGGAAGGACTGAGCAGAGCAGGCAGCGTTTGTGGAGAGAGAAATAGAGTTGATGTTTCAATGACCTTTCGGTTGAACCAGCATCCTACCTCTCTGACCAAGCTTCTGGTCATTTGTCCTAATATCCCCTTACGTAGCTTAGTGCCAGAGAGGTAGGTTTTACGGAGCATCTAATAGGAGGAAAGAAAGGTAGATAGGAGAGCTTTAGGGAGGTAATTCCAGACTTTGGGGTGAAGGCAATGAAATGCACGGCCACCAATGGGCAGCGATTAAAATCGAGGGCTGCTTCAGAGGCCAGAATCGAAGGAGTGCAGGTATCTCAGAGGGTTGCGGGGCTGGAGGAGATAACAGAGATAAAGAGTGGAAGAAAGGCCATGGAGGGATTTGAAAACGAGGATGAGAATCTTAAAATCAAGACATTGCTTAACCAGGAGCCAGTGTAGGTCAGTGAGCACAGGGGTGCTAGGGGAATGGGACTTGCTACTAGTTAGAACAGCAGAGTTTTGGATGACATCAAGTTTATGGAGGGTCTAATGTGGGAGCGCATCATTAGCAAACGTGGATTAAATACAATCAGTCTCCTCAGCTAAAGCATTAATATGGATTGTCCATGGCTGCGGCCTAAGTCCTGGTACTTGCAGTACCCCAATGATTACAACTTGGCAACCCAAAAATGTTCCAATTCTTCTGACGAGCTGCTTTCTGATCATATTAATATATCACCTCCAATCTCATTGACCCCCTGCAGAGGGGAGGACCATGTGCATCATGTGGTGTGGTTTCATAGACGGAGAAGGTCTTAGCAAGGTGAGCGTTCAGCTGCAGAAGAGGAAAATGGAGTGAGGATAGCACTGGGCTAAGATCTGTAGCAGGACAGCATCCATAATTTATGGCACTGTATCCCAGAAGGACCCAAAGGGGAGAGGGAGCCTTTGGGGATTGAGGTTTTTGGGGTAGGGTGCAGTGTGTGAAATTAACTGCAGCTTCTGACTTGTCCTGTTTCACGGTTCTCAGATCTACCTTCGGAACCTGGGGATTAACCAGTCTCCCAGGAGCATACTGGGGTCTAAAGGACCATCGGTACAGCTGGACTTTACCCCAATGGAGTTGAAAAGACTGGGAGACACAGTTGCTGGAACAAGCCCAGGATTTCAAGGTGCAGAAGGTAAGACGTTTTGCAGCGCGTGAAGCTGCAGTGCCTATATCAGTGAGGGGAGTGAGTGAGGTTGGAGTGTCTGTGTTCAGTGGGGAGTGAGGTTGGAGTGTCTGTATTCAGTGGGGGAGTGAGGTCGGAGGGTCTGTGTTCAGTGGAGGAGTGAGGTTGGAGTGTCTGTGTTCAGTGGGGAGTGTGGTTGGAGTGTCTGTGTTCAGTGCGGAAGTGAGGTTGGAGTCTCTATAATCAGTGGGGAGTGAGGTTGGAGTGTCTGTGTTCATTGGGGGAGTGAGGTTGGAGTGTCTGTGTTCAGTGGGGGAGTGAGGTTGGAGTCTCTATAATCAGTGGGGAGTGAGGTTGGAGTGTCTGTGTTCAGTGGGGGAGTGAGGTTGGAGTGTCTGTGTTCAGTGGGGGAGTGAGTTTGGAGTGTCTGTTTAGTGGGGGAGTGAGGTTGGAGTGTCCGTGTTCAGTGGGGAGTGAGGTTGGAGTGTCTGTGTTCAGTGGGGAGTGAGGTTGGAGTCTCTGTGTTCAGCGGGGGAGTGAGGTTGGAGTGTCTGTGTTCAGTGGGGAGTGAGGTTGGAGTGTCTGTGTTCAGTGGGGGAGTGAGGTTGGAGTGTCTGTGTTCAGTGGGGGAGTGAGGTTGGAGTGTTTGTGTTCAGTGAAGAGTGAGGTTGGAGTGTCTGTGTTCAGTGGGGAGTGAGGTTGGAGTGTCTGTTCAGTGGGGGAGTGAGGTTGGAGTGTTTGTGTTCAGTGAAGTGTGAGGTTGGAGTGTCTGTGTTCAATGGGGGAGTGAGGTTGGAGTGTCTGTGTTCAGTGGGGAGTGAGGTTGGAGTGTCTGTGTTCAGTGGGGAGTGAGGTTGGAGTGTCTGTGCTCATTGTTGGAGTGAGGTTGGAGTGTCTGTGTTCAGTGGGGAGTGAGGTTGGAGTGTCTGTGTTCAGTGAAGAGTGAAGTTGGAGTGTCTGTGTTCAGTGGGGAGTGAGGTTTGAGTGTCTGTGTTCAGTGGGGAGTGAGGTTGGAGTGTCTGTGTTCAGTGGGGATTGAGGTTGGAGTGTCTGTGTTCAGTGGGGATTGAGGTTGGAGTGTCTGTGTTCAGTGGGGATTGAGGTTGGAGTGTCTGTGTTCAGTGGGGAGTGAGGTTGGAGTGTCTGTGTTCAGTGGGGGAGTGAGGTTGGAGTGTCTGTGTTCAGTGGGGAGTGAGGTTGGAGTGTGTGTTCAGTGGGGGAGTGAGGTTGGAGTGTCTGTGTTCAGTGGGGGAGTGAGGTTGGAGTGTGTGTTCAGTGGGGGAGTGAGGTTGGAGTGTCTGTGTTCAGTGGGGAGTGAGGTTGGAGTGTCTGTGTTCAGTGGGGGAGTGAGGTTGGAGTGTGTGTGTTCAGTGGGGGAGTGAGTTTGGAGTGTCTGTGTTCAGTGGGGAGTGAGGTTGGAGTGTCTCTGTTCAGTGGGGGAGTGAGGTTGGAGTGTCTGTGTTCAGTGGGGAGTGAGGTTGGAGTGTCTGTGTTCAGTGGGGAGTGAGGTTGGAGTGTCTGTGTTCAGTGGGGAGTGAGGTTGGAGTGTCTCTGTTCAGTGGGGGAGTGAGGTTGGAGTGTCTGTGTTCAGTGGAGAGTGAGGTTGGAGTGTGTGTTCAGTGGGGGAGTGAGGTTGGAGTGTCTGTGTTCAGTGGAGAGTGAGGTTTGAGTGTCTGTGTTCAGTGGGGGAGTGAGGTTGGAGTGTGTGTGTTCAGTGGGGAGTGAGGTTGGAGTGTCTGTGTTCAGTGGGGGAGTGAGGTTGGAGTGTCTGTGTTCAGTGGAGAGTGAGGTTGGAGTGTCTGTGTTCAGTGGGGGAGTGAGGTTGGAGTGTCTGTGTTCAGTGGAGAGTGAGGTTTGAGTGTCTGTGTTCAGTGGGGGAGTGAGGTTGGAGTGTGTGTGTTCAGTGGGGAGTGAGGTTGGAGTGTCTGTGTTCAGTGGGGGAGTGAGGTCGGAGTGTCTGTGTTCAGTGGGGGAGTGAGGTCGGAGTGTCTGTGTTCAGTGGAGAGTGAGGTTTAAGTTCTGTTGTCATTTGAGTCACTGATTTTTGATTCACGTGATGTCTGCATTGCCCTGAAGGTCAACATTAATTTCCGATAGGGATGGTCAATAATTGTTCGATTTGCCAGTGATGCCCACATCTGGGGAATGAATAAATGATTCACTTTTCCCAGACGGCAATGCCACTTTTACCACATGTTGTCCTTGCTCAGGTGGATCCTGGACCAGGGCCCGAGCTGCTCTGTCCGGCTGCTCAGTTTTACACCAGCCTCACACCCGCCCAACAGGACAAATAGATCGAATTTTACACTCCTATTTTCTGAAAAATAAAGTGCCCTGATTTTCCATTTGCTTTATGAACAGACTGTGATTTTTAGATGTTGTTAATTCCTGATGCTGACTTATTTAAATTACAGAGCTCTCTTCGTTGGATCATGTTTCAAGATGCAGCTTCAGTTCTGATGCTCTGACCCACAGCACGTCCATTCCCAGTGGTTGTGACAGAGGCCAGGACGCCCTGATTCATTCCCAGCTGGCTGCGGGGATGGCCACAGTTCCAGCTGTCAGCCAGTGCGGCACTGCGTATCCTTCTGCCACCAGACAGCTAGACTTCTCCGACCAGCCCCCAGCCCACAGGCAGCCGGCCCCGAAGGTCTCGCCTGAGGGGGGAGAAAAGCCAGTCCTTCCACCGCTGAATGTGTCCTCTGTGCTGTACCTGTCCTGGGAGTGTTTGATGGGGACAGTGTAGAGGGAGCTTTACTCTGTATCTAACCCCGTGCTGTACCAGTCCTGGGAGTGTTTGATGGGGACAGTGTAGAGGGAGCTTTACTCTGTATCTAACCCCGTGCTGTACCTGTCCTGGGAGTGTTTGATGGGGACAGTGTAGAGGGAGCTTTACTCTGTATCTAACCCCATGCTATACCTGCCCTGCGAGTGTTTGATGGGGACAGTGAAGAGGGAGCTTTACTCTGTATCTAACCCTGTGCTGTACCTGCCCTGAGAGTGTTTGATGGGGACAGTGAAGAGGGAGCTTTACTCTGTATCTAACCCTGTGCTGTACCTGTCCTGGGAGTGTTTGATGGGGACAGCGTAGAGGGAGCTTTACTCTGTATCTAACCCTGTGCTGTACCTGTCTTGGGAGTGTTTGATGGGGACAGTGTAGAGGGAGTTTTACTCTGTAACTAACCTCATGCTGTACCTGTCCTGCGAGTGTTTGGTGGGGACAGTGTAGAGGGAGCTTTACTCTGTATCTAACCCCGTGCTGTACCTGTCCTGGGAGTGTTTGATGGGGACAGTGTAGAGGGAACTTTACTCTGTATCTAACCTCATGCTGTACCTGTCCTGGGAGTGTTTGATGGGGACAGTGTAGAGGGAGATTTACTCTGTATCTAACCCCTTCCTGTACCTGTCCTGGGAGTGTTTGATGGGGACAGTGTAGAGGGAGCTTTACTCTGTATCTAACCCCGTGCTGTACCTGTCCTGGGAGTGTTTGATGGGGACAGTATAGCGGGAGCTTTACTCTGTATCTAACCACGTGCTGTACCTGTCCTGGGAGTGTTTGATGGGGACAGTATAGAGGGAACTTTACTCTGTATCTAACCCCGTGCTGTACCTGTCCTGGGAGTTTTTGATGGGACAGTTAAAGGAGGTTGATTTCTAAAAGAGGAACATTGACAGACAATGGTGAGTGAACAGAGGATTGAATCAAACTAACATGGAGAGAAAACTGATGAGGCAACTGTCCTGCTGCTCTGCTGGAGCATCCCTTAACTCACAATGTGAAAAATACCATACTCGCCGCCTCAGTGTGTGGGAACACGAGAAATGACAGGGGTGCAAAAAGTGGGGCCTCTCAGCCGCCAGTCTCAGAGTAACAAAGTGGCCAGATGCTGTATCCAAGAGTCACAATGTACTCAGTCTCTGAGGTACTGAGAGCCACAGTGAGCAGAATCTAACCACCTAACCCTTTGATCTAGATGAGGAACAGATGAAGCTGTTAATGCCGCCTCCTGACCCACTCCCAATCCTGGATGAAGAGGACAGGAGGAAGATTGAGGAAATCAAAGCCGAATTACTTCAAACATCCAAAAATTTCATCCACCCTCAGGTATGGTTGAGAAAGTGCTTTTGTCTGTAGACCTGGTTTGTTATCTGATGTTGGCCTGTTCTGACCTGTGCTGCACCTGTCCTGGGAGTGCTTGATGGGGACAGTGTAGAGGGAGATTTACTCTGTATCTAATCCCGTGCTGTACCTGTCCTGGGAGTGTTTGATGGGGACAGTGGAGAGGGAGCTTTATTCTGTATCTAACCCGGTGCTGTACCTGCCCTGGGAGTGTTTGATGGGGACAGTGGAGAGGGAGATTTACCCTGGATGTGATCCCATGCTGCACCTGTACTGGGAGTGTTTGTTGGGACAGAGAAAAAGGGAGCTTTACCCTGTATTTAACCTTATGCTGTACCTGTCCTGGGAGTGTTTGATGGGGTCAGTGTAGAGGGAGCTTTACTCTGTATCTAACCCCGTGCTGTACCTGTCCTGGGTGTTTTTGATGGGGACAGTGTAGAGGGAGCTTTACTCTGTATCTATCCCTGTGCTGTACCTGTCCTGGGAGTGTTTGATGGGGACACTGTAGAGGGAGATTTACTCTGTTTCTAATCCCGTGCTGTACCTACCCTGGGAGTGTTTGATGGGGACGGTGTACTGGGAGCTTTACTCTGTATCTAAACCGGTGCTGCACCTGTCCTGGGAGTGTTTGATGGGGATTGAGTAAAGGGAGCTTTATTCTGTATCTAACCCCGTGCTGTACCGGTCCTGGGAGTGTTTGATGGGGACAGTGTAGAGGGAGCTTTACTCTGTATCTAACCCCGTGCTTTACCTGTCCTGGGAGTGTTTGATGGGGACAGTGTAGAGGGAACTTTACTCTGTATCTAACCCCGTGCTGTCCCTGTCCTGGGAGTGTTTGATGGGGACAGTGCAGAGGGAGCTTTACTCTGTATCTAACCCTGTGCTGTACCTGTCCTGGGAGTGTTTGAGGGGACAGTGTAGAGGGAGCTTTACTCTGTATTTTACCCTGTGCTGTACCTGTCCTGGGAGTGTTTAATGGGGACAGTGTAGAAGGAGCTTTATTCTGTATCTAACCCCGTGCTGTACCTGTCCTGGGAGTGTTTGATAGGGACAGAATAGAGGGAGCTTTATTCTGTATCTAACCCCGTGCTGTACCTGTCCTGGGAGTGTTTGATAGGGACAGAATAGAGGGAGCTTTATTCTGTATCTAACCCCGTGCTGTACCTGTCCTGGGAGTGTTTGATGGGGACAGAATAGAGGGAGCTTTACTCTGTAACTAACCACGTGCTGTACCTGTCCTGGGAGTGTTTGATGCGGACAGTGTCGAGGGAGCTTTACTCTGTATCTAACTCTGTGCTGTACCTGCCCTGGGAGTGTTTGATGGGGACAGTGTAGAGGAGCTTTACTCTGTATCTAACCCCGTGCTGTACCTGCCCTGGGGAGTGTTTGATGGGGACAGAATAGAGGGAACTTTACTATGTATCTAACTCCGTGCTGTACCAGCCCTGGGAGTGTTTGATGGGAACAGTGTAGAGGCAGCTTTACTCTGTATGTTACTCTGTGCTGTACCTGCCCTGGGAGTGTTTGATGGCGACAGTGTAGAGGGAGCTTTCCTCTTTATCTAACCCTGTGCTGTACCTGTCCTGGGAGTGTTTGATGGGGACAGTGTAGAGGGAGCATTACTCTGTATCGAACCCCGTGCTGTCCCTGTCCTGGGAGTGTGTGATGGGGACAGTGTAGAGGGAGCTTTATTCTGTATCTAACCCCGTGCTGGACCTGTCCTGGGACTGTTTAATGGGGAATGTGTAGAGGGAGCTCTTCCCTGTATCTAACCCCCTAATATTCCAGTTGTCACAGTATTTGATGTTGACACTGGCTGCTGGAAACGACATGAGCTCCTTCTGACCTCATCACAACATGCTCTCCCATCTATTTTTGTATCGTCAGGAAATTTGGATACATTACACTCTGCCCCCCCCCCACCCCACCCCGCCCCCGCCAGGTCATTAATATAGATAGTAAATAATTGAGGTCCAAGGACTGATCCTCGTGGCACTCCATTATCCAACCTGAAAAAAAGCTCTTATCCTTTCAGCTAATGATACAATTCTCTTTCACAGACCACGATCGAATCTCCTTCCATCACATTCTCAGGGAGTGCATTCCAGCCTCAAATGAAAGAGCAGATGAAAATAACCTTTGTGTCTTTGGCAGGATGACTGTTCGCTGGATGCTGAGATTATATCACTGCCGTCAGATCTTGCTTCGTCGGTAGACACCGCCTCAGAGATTGAGCCGCCCACCATCCCATCTGCAGCATTCCAATCTGTCAACGCAGCGCGATCCCAGCTCTCCAACCAGCTCCAGAAACTCTCTGACAATCCGTTTGACACCACCGTGCAGCTGCGGACCCCCCTGCGCAGGGACATGGACCAGCAGCTGAAAGCCATGGATCGGGACTCCCCCGTGAGTGACTGCATCCAGTCCCCCCCGTCACAGCCTGTGAAGCCCATCGTCGCCATCACCTTCTCCTCACGCAGGAAGCCCCCTTCCCCCGGTCCTCAGGTCAGCACTCCGCTCCCCGAGGGGATAGCCAGTCGACGGCGGGGGGCCATCAACCGATCCAGTGAGGACTCTCCCACCTCTGCCAGGGCAGTGAGAGGTGAGCTGGCCCAGCCGCCGAGCCCCACGTTCCGCGAGACGCAGGAGCGGCGCCCGCAAAGTGGCCCAGAGCAGAGGGAGCAGCTCGCCGGCGGGAGCAGCGTTCCCGGACACGCGCTGGCAGATACGGGTGAACCGCCCTGTCCTGGCACCCCCACAGAACAGAAGCCCCACTCCAGCCCTCCAGATCCCCGCGATTCCTCTTCCGCCAGGACTGTCCTTTCACGCATCCGGGTAACCCTTTCCCCCACGCGGCCAGCTGGCCCCGGAGCTCTTCCGGATAACACCCCCACCTCGTCCGGGGGACCCCTCCTCGGGACTGAAGAGAGACACAGGTCAGGAGAAGGACCGCAACCAGCTCCTCCCCCAACCCACCACGACTCTCCGGACGTGCCCTGTCCTGTTGCCTGTCAGCCCGCTGGCCAGGGGCCGCCATACCCACCCCTTCCCATGCCCATTCCGGCCTTTTACCCCACCTTCCTGCCCTTGTTCGACTACCCCTCTGAAGTCAAGCTGGAACCGAGGATTCCAACTGCACAGGACGGAAGTAAGGTGGACGTATCCACTCAGACAATCATACCACCCTCATCGGACCCACCCATTGCCACTGCCGTTACAGTGGAGCAGGAGGTGTTGGCGCAAACCAGGAGAACTCAGCCAGATGTGGCATTGAGGACAACTGTCAACAGCACAGCCACCTGCAGCCACACACTGGGCACACAGGGAACAGGTAGGTATCAAGACTACTAAACGGAGAAATGTTTATTCTGGAGTGAATTCCCAACCTGAATCTGTGAATACTGTGGTATTGGGCAGCGAGAACACAGGCTGAGCCTCTGTAATGTATATTACTGGAATACCTATGTGGGAACATAGAAGCAGGTCTTTGGGTCAACTTAGTCCTTCGAACTAGCTCTGACATTCCCTATCACCAGAAGAAATAGTTTTTCCCTATCTGCCCTGTTGAATCCAATTATCATTTTAAACACCTTGATCAGATCACCACATTGCCTTAAACTCAGGGGAATATGAACACAGTCCTGATAGTGTAACTCTAAGCCCCAGTTTCATTCTGACAAATCTGCATGACTCCCCCTCTAAAGCCAATATATCCTTCCTGAGGTGCAGTGCCCACAACTGAGCACAGTTACTCTCGATGGACTCTGACCAGAGTTCTGTACAACTGAAGCATCGTTTCACCCCACAGTCGTCTTTGGTTATGATATGGCAGGTGGGAATTGCCAGGCTGACTAAATCCCAAAGTTTCCCAAAGGGAAACTTGGCCAGGCTGTCACAACGATTTTGCAATTTTATTATGAGAAGGAATGTGCACTGAGTCAGAAGTGGAGAGGCCACTGCCACTTTTGGAGATTTTAAGGATTAAATTAAAATATTTAATGGGGTATTTATTTGGGTCGGATTGCTCTGTTAGTGGGGTTAATGGGGTATTTATTTGGGTCGGATTGCTCTGTTATTGGGGTTAATGGGGTATTTATTTGGGCCAAATTGCTGTGTTAGTGGGGTTAATGGGCTATTTATTTGGGTCGGATTGCTGTGTTAGTGGGGTTAATGGGGTATTTATTTGGGTCAGATTGCTGTGTTAGTGGGGTTAATGGGGTATTTATTTGGGTCGCATTGCTCTGTCAATGGGGTATTTATTTGGGTTGGATTGCTCTGTTAATGGGGTATTTATTTGGGTTGGATTGCTCTCTTAATGGGGTATTTATTTGGGTTGGATTCCTCTGTTAGTGGGGTTAATGGGGTATTTATTTGGGTGGATTGCTCTGTTAGCTTTTAACGATTAGCCTGTTGTTGGTTGCTAAGATATTTACATAGTGATGCGTTTTGTATTGATGAGCTCATTACTGAGGGATTATGATCTCACTGCTACAATAATTCATCACTCTCATTTGCCATTACAGGTGGGTGACTGGAAATGTTAACATTATGTAAAAGAGCAATGTGCAGTAGCTGGATAATGGGGGCCAAATACACGCCTGTGTACTGAGAATGGAAAGCTAGTCTGTAAACTGAAGTGTAATACAGTTCTGTATACTGGGAATGCGAAATTAATACGGGTCTGTGCGCTGGGAGTGTAATACGGGTCCGTGCGCTGGGACAGTAATGCGGGTCCGTGCGCTGGGAGCGTAATGCGGGTCCGTGCGCTGGAGAGTAATGCGGGTCCGTTTGCTGGGAGCGTAATGCGGGTCCGTGCGCTGGGAGCGTAATGCGGGTCCGTGCGCTGGGAGTGTAATGCGGGTCCGTGCGCTGGGAGCGTAATGCGGGTCCGTGCGCTGGAGCGTTTTGCGGGTCCGTCCGCTGGGAGCGTTTTGCGGGTCCGTGCGCTGGAAGCGTAAAGTGGGTCCGTGCGCTGGGAGTGTAATGCGAATACGGATCTGTATAATCAGAGTGTAATACGGGTCTGTGTGCTGGGTGCGTAATACGGGTTTGTATGCTGGGAAAGCAGAACTATTATGGGTCTTTATGCTGGGGGTGTAATTTGGAATTGTATACTGGGAAAGCAAATCTAATACTGGTCTGTATGCTGGGAGTGCAAAAGGAATATGCGTCTATATGCTGGGAGTGTAATATGGTTTCAATAATATAACACAGTTAAGGTGATATGTACTATAAAAAAGTTCTTTTGAAAAGGTGTTGAGATTGTAGCTGATCAAATGGAAACCCACAGATAACCAATATTCTCAGTGACTCTGGGCCCTTCTCATTTCTCTGGTGTATTGCTTGCCTCTTCTGGGTTGGTGGGCTCTGGTAGACTGAACCTTCGGACAGGACCAGGCAGCTGGTGCCGCAACACATTGCACTGCATAACGCCTCCCTTCCAACTGGTTTTCAATCAGAGTGTTGGTACCTGGCGCTGTCCCACCAGTCAGATTGCTGTGTTAGTGGGGTTAATGGGGTATTTATTTGGGTTGGATTGCTCTGTTAGTGGGGTTAATGGGGTATTTGGGTTAGATTGCTGTGTTAGTGGGGTTAATGGGGTATTTATTCGGGTCAGATTGGTCTGTTAGTGGGGTTAATGCGGTATTTGGGTTAGATTGCTGTGTTAGTGGGGTTAATGGGGTATTTATTTGGGTCAGATTGGTCTGTTATTGGGGTTAATGGGGTATTTGGGTTAGATTGCTGTGTTAGTGGGGTTAATGGGGTATTTATTTGGGTCAGATTGGTCTGTTAGTGGGGTTAATGGGGTATTTATTTGGGTCAGATTGCTCTGTTAGTCTGGTTAATGGGGTATTTATTTGGCTTGGATGGCTTTGTTTTTGGGGTTAATGGGGTATTTATTTGGGTCGGATTGCACTGTTAGTGGGGTTAATGGGGTATTTATTTGGGTCGGATTGCACTGTTAGTGGGGTTAATGGGGTATTTATTTGGATCAGATTGCTCTGTTAGTGGGGTTAATGGGGTATTTATTTGGGTCAGATTGCTCTGTTAGTGGGGTTAATGGGGTATTTATTTGGGTTGGATTGCTCTGTTAGTGGGGTTAATGGGGTATTTATTTGGGTTGGATTGCTCTGTTAGTGGGGTTAATGGGGTATTTATTTGGGTCGGATTGCACTGTTTGTGGGGTTAATGGGGTATTTATTTGGGTCGGATTGCACTGTTAGTGGGGTTAATGGGGTATTTATTTGGATCAGATTGCTCTGTTAGTGGGATTAATGGGGTATTTATTTGGGTTGTTTTGCTGTACTAGTGGGGTTAATGGGGTATTTATTTGGGTTGGATTTCTCTGTTAGTGGGGTTAATGGGGTATTTATTTGTGTCGGATTGCTCTGTTAGTGGGTTTAATAGGGTATTTATTTGGGCCGGATTGCTCAGTTAGTGGGGTCAATGGGGTATTTATTTGGGTCAGATTGCTCTGTTAGTGGGGTTAATGGGGTATTTATTTGGGTGGATTGCTCTGTTAGCTTTTAACGATTAGCCTGTTGTTGGTTGCTAAGATATTTACATTGTGATGCGTTTTGTATTGATGAGCTCATTACTGAGGGATTATGATCTCACTGCTACAATAATTCATCACTCTCATTTGCCATTACAGGTGGGTGACTGGAAATGTTAACATTATGTAAAAGAGCAATGTGCAGTAGCTGGATAATGGGGGCCAAATACACGCCTGTGTACTGAGAATGGAAAGCTAGTCTGTAAACTGAAGTGTAATACAGTTCTGTATACTGGGAATGCGAAATTAATACGGGTCTGTGCGCTGGGAGTGTAATACGGGTTCGTGCGCTGGGAGCGTAATGCGGGTCCGTGCGCTGGGAGTGTAATACGGGTCCCTGCGCTGGGAGTGTAATACGGGTCCGTGCGCTGGGACAGTAATGCGGGTCCGTGCGCTGGGACCGTAATGCGGGTCCGTGCGCTGGGAGTGTAATGTGGTTGCAATAATATAAGACAGTTAACGTGATATGTACTATAAAAAAGTTCTTTTGAAAAGGTGTTGACAGTGGAATTGATCAAATGGAAACCCACAGATAACCAATATTCTCAGTGACTCTGGGCCCTTCTCATTTCACTGGTGTATTGCTTGCCTCTTCTGGGTTGGTGGGCTCTGGTAGACTGAACCTTCGGACAGGACCAGGCAGCTGGTGCCGCAACACATTGCACTGCATAACGCCTCCCTTCCAACTGGTTTTCAATCAGAGTGTTGGTACCTGGCGCTGTCCCACCTGTCAGATTGCTTTGTTAGTGGGGTTAATGGGGTATTTATTTAGGTCAGATTGATCTGTTATTGGGGTTAATGGGGTATTTATTTGGGTCGGATTGCTCTGTTAGTGGGGTTAATGTGGTATATATTTGGGTGGATTGCTCTGTTAGTGGGGTTAATGGTGTATTTATTTGGGTCAGATTGCTCTGTTAGTGGGGTTAATGGGGTATTTATTTGGGTGAGATTGCTCTATTATTGGGGTTAATGGGGAATTTATTTGGGTAGGATTGCTCTGTTAGTGGGGTTAATGGGGTATTTATTTGGGTCGGATTGCTGTGTTAGTGGGGTTAATGGGGTATTAATTTCGGTTGGATTGCTCTGTTAGTGGGGTTAATGGGGTATTTATTTGGGTCGGATTGCTCTGTTAGGGGGGCTAATGGCGTAGTTATTTGGGTTGGATTGATCTGTTAGTGGGGTTAATGGGGTATTTATTTGGGTCGGATTGCTCTGTTAAAGGGTTAATGGTGTATTTATTTGGGTTGGATTGCTCTGTTAGTGGGGTTAATGGGGTATTTATTTGGGTTGGATTGCTCTGTTAATGGGGTTAATGGTGTATTTATTTGGTTCGATTGCTCTGTTAGTGGAGTTAATGGGGTATTTATTTGGTTCGGATTGCTCTGTTAATGGGGTTAATGGGGTATTTATTTGGTTCAGATTGCTCTGTAAGTGGGGTTAATGGGGTATTTATTTGGGTCAGATTGCTCTGTAAGTGGGTTTAATGGGGTATTTATTTGGGTCGGATTGCTCGGTTAATGGGATTAATGGGGTATTTATTTGGGTCAGATTGCTGTGTTAGTGGGGTTAATGGGGTATTTATTTGGGTTGTATTGCTGTGTTAGTGGGGTTAATGGGGTATTCATTTGGGTCAGATTGCTGTTTTAGTGGGGTTAATGGGGTATTTATTTGGGTCAGATTGGTCTGTTATTGGGGTTAATGGGGTATTTATTTGGGTCGGATTGCTCTGTTAGTGGGGTTAATGGGGTATTTATTTGGGTTGGATTGCTCTGTAAATGGGGTTAATGGGGTATTTATTTGGGTTGGATTGCTCTGTTAGTGGGGTTAATGGGATATTTATTTGGGTGGATTGCTCTGTTAGTGGGGTTAATGGGGTATTTATTTGGGTTGGATTGCTCTGTTAGTGGGGTTAATGGGGTATTTATTTGCGTCGGATTGCTCTGTTAGCGGGGTTAATGGGGTGTTTATGTGGGTCAGATTGCTGTGTTAGTGGGGTTAATGGGGTATTTATTTGGGTCGGATTGCTCTGTTAGTGCGGTTAATGGGGTATTTATTTGCTTGGATTGCTCTGTTAGTTGGGTTAAATGGGGTATTTATTTGTTTCGGATTGCTGTGTTAGTTGGGTTAATGGGGTATTTATTTGGGTTGGTTTGCTCTGTTAGTGGGGTTAATGGGGTATTTATTTGGGTCAAATTGTTCTTATTGGGGTTAATGGGGTATTTATTTGGGTGGATTGATCTGTTAGTTGAGTTAATGGGGTATTTATTTGGGTCAGATTGCTCTGTTAGTGGGGTTAATGGGGTATTTATTTGGGTCGGATAGCTCAGTTAGTGGGGTTAATGGGGTATTTATTTGGGTCGGATTGCTGTGTTAGTGGGGTTAATGGGGTATTTAGTTGCGTCGGATTGCTCTGTTAGTGGGGTTAATGGGGAATTTATTTGAGTGGACAGCTCTGTTAGTGGGGTTAATGGGGTATTTATTTGGATCGGATTGCTCTGTTAGTGAGGTTAATGGGGTATTTATTTGGGTGGACAGCTCTGTTAGTGGGGTTAATGGGGTATTTATTTGCTTCAGATTGCTCTGTTAATGGGATTAACGGGGTATTTATTTGGGTGGACAGCTTTGTTAGTGGTGTTAATGGGGTATTTATTTTGGTCGGATTGCTCTGTTAGTGGGTTTAATGGGGTATTTATTTGGGTCGGATTGCTCGGTTAATGGGGTTAATGCGGTATTTATTTGGGTGGATTGCTCTGTAAGTGGGGTTAATGGGGTATTTATTTGGGTCAGATTGCTGTGTTAGTGGGGTTAATGAGTTATTTATTTGGGTTAGATTGGTCTGTTATTGGGGTTAATGGGGTATTTATTTGGGTCGGATTGCTCTGTTGGTGGGGTTAATAGGGTATTTATTTGGGTGGATTGCTCTGTTAGTGTGGTTAATGGGTATTTATTTGGGTCAGATTGCTCTATTATTGGGGTTAATGGGGTTTTTATTTGGGTCAGATTGCTCTATTATTGGGGTTAAAGGGGTGTTTATTTGGGTGGATAGCTCTGTTAGTGGGGTTAATGGGGTGTTTACTTGGGTTGGATTGCTCTGTTAGTGGGGTTAATGGGGTGTTAATTCGGGTTGGATTGCTCTGTTAATGGGGTTAATGGGGTATTTATTTGGTTCAGATTGCTCTGTAAGTGGGGTTAATGGGGTATTTATTTGGGTCGGATTGCTCTGTAAGTGGGTTTAATGGGGTATTTATTTGGGTCGGATTGCTCGGTTAATGGGATTAATGGGGTATTTATTTGGGTCAGATTGCTGTGTTAGTGGGGTTAATGGGGTATTTATTTGGGTCGTATTGCTGTGTTAGTGGGGTTAATGGGGTATTCATTTGGGTCAGATTGCTGTTTTAGTGGGGTTAATGGGGTATTTATTTGGGTCAGATTGGTCTGTTATTGGGGTTAATGGGGTATTTATTTGGGTCGGATTGCTCTGTTAGTGGGGTTAATGGGGTATTTATTTGGGTCGGATTGCTCTGTTAATGGGGTTAATGGGGTATTTATTTGGGTTGGATTGCTCTGTTAGTGGGGTTAATGGGATATTTATTTGGGTGGATTGCTCTGTTGGTGGGGTTAATGGGGTATTTATTTGGGTTGGATTGCTCTGTTAGTGGGGTTAATGGGGTATTTATTTGCGTCGGATTGCTCTGTTAGCGGGGTTAATGGGGTATTTATTTGCTTGGATTGCTCTGTTAGTTGGGTTAAATGGGGTATTTATTTGTTTCGGATTGCTGTGTTAGTTGGGTTAATGGGGTATTTATTTGGGTTGGTTTGCTCCTGTTAGTGGGGTTAATGGGGTATTTATTTGGTTTGGATTGCTCTGTTAGTGGGGTTAATGGGGTATGTAATTGGGTCAGATTGCTCTGTTAGTGGGGTAAGTGGGGTATTTATGTGGGTCAGTTTGCTCTGTTATTGGGGTTAATGGGGTATTTAATTGTGTCGGATTGCTCTGTTAGTGGGGTTAATGGGGTATTTATTTGGGTCTGATTGCTCTGTTAGTGGTGTTAATAGGGTATTTATGTGGGTCAGATTGCTCTGTTATTGGGGTAATGGGGTATTTATGTGGGTGCAGATTGCTCTGTTTGTGGGTAATGGGGTATTTATTTGGGTCTGATTGCTCTGTTAGTGGGGTTAATGGGGTATTTATTTTGGTTGGATTGCTCTGTTAATGAGGTTAATGGGGTATTTATTTGGGTTGGGTTGCTCTGTTAGTGGGGTTAATGGGGTTTTTATTTGGGTGGCCAGCTGTGTTAGTGGGGTTAATGGGGTATTTATTTGGGTCGGATTGCTCTGTTAGTGGCGTTAATGGGGTATTTATTTGGGTGGATAGCTCTGTTAGTGGGGTTAATGGGGTATATATTTTGGTTGCATTGCTCTGTTAGTGGGGTTAATCGGTTATTTATTTGGGTTGGATTGCTCTGTTAGTGGGGTTAATTGGGTATTTATTTGGGTTGATTGCTGTGTTAGTGGGGTTAATGGGGTATTTATTTGGGTCAGATTGCTGTGTTAGTGGGGTTAATGGGGTATTTATTTGGGTCAGATTGCTCTGATAGTGGGGTTAATGGGGTATTTATTTGGGTCAGATTGCTCTTATTGGTGTTAATGGGGTATTTATTTGGGTGGATTGATCTGTTAGTTGAGTTAATGGGGTATTTATTTGGGTCAGATTGCTCTGTTAGTGGGGTTAATGGGGTATTTATTTGGGTCGGATAGCTCAGTTAGTGGGGTTAATGGGGTATTTATTTGGGTCGGATTGCTGTGTTAGTGGGGTTAATGGGGTATTTTGTTGCGTGGGATTGCTCTGTTAGTGGGGTTAATGGGGTATTTATTTGGGTGGACAGCTCTGTTAGTGGGGTTAATGGGGTATTTATTTGGGTCGGATTGCTCTGTTAGTGAGGTTAATGGGGTATTTATTTGGGTGGACAGCTCTGTTAGTGGGGTTAATGGGGTATTTATTTGCTTCAGATTGCTCTGTTAATGGGGTTAATGGGGTATTTATTTGGGTGGATAGCTCTGTTATTGGGGTTAATGGGGTGTTTATTTGGGTTGGATTGCTCTGTTAGTGGGGTTAATGGGGTGTTTATTCGGGTTGGATTGCTCTGTTAATGGGGTTAATGGGGTATTTATTTGGTTCAGATTGCTCTGTAAGTGGGGTTAATGGGGTATTTATTTGGGTCGGATTGCTCTGTAAGTGGGTTTAATGGGGTATTTATTTGGGTCGGATTGCTCGGTTAATGGGATTAATGGGGTATTTATTTGGGTCAGATTGCTGTGTTAGTGGGGTTAATGGGGCATTTATTTGGGTCGTATTGCTGTGTTAGTGGGGTTAATGGGGTATTCATTTGGGTCAGATTGCTGTTTTAGTGGGGTTAATGGGGTATTTATTTGGGTCAGATTGGTCTGTTATTGGGGTTAATGGGGTATTTATTTGGGTCGGATTGCTCTGTTAGTGGGGTTAATGGGGTATTTATTTGGGTCGGATTGCTCTGTTAATGGGGTTAATGGGGTATTTATTTGGGTTGGATTGCTCTGTTAGTGGGGTTAATGGGATATTTATTTGGGTGGATTGCTCTGTTAGTGGGGTTTTTGGGGTATTTATTTGGGTTGGATTGCTCTGTTAGTGGGGTTAATGGGGTATTTATTTGCGTCGGATTGCTCTGTTAGCGGGGTTAATGGGGTATTTATGTGGGTCAGATTGTTGTGTTAGTGGGGTTAATGGGGTATTTATTTGGGTCGGATTGCTCTGTTAGTGCGGTTAATGGGGTATTTATTTGCTTGGATTGCTCTGTTAGTTGGGTTAAATGGGGTATTTATTTGTTTCGGATTGCTGTGTTAGTTGGGTTAATGGGGTATTTATTTGGGTTGGTTTGCTCTGTTAGTGGGGTTAATGGGGTATTTATTTGGTTTGGATTGCTCTGTTAGTGGGGTTAATGGGGTATTTATTTGTGTCGGATTGCTGTGTTAGTGGGGTTAATGGGGTACTTATTTGGGTCAGATTGCTCTGTTAGTGGGAAAATGGGGTATTTATTTGGGTCAGATTGCTCTGTTAGTGGGGTTAATGGGGTATTTATTTGGGTGAGATTGCTCTGTTAGTGTGGTTAATGGGGTATTTATTTGGGTCAGATTGCTGTGTTAGTGGGGTAAGTGGGGTATTTATGTGGGTCAATTTGCTCTGTTATTGGGGTTAATGGGGTATTTAATTGTGTTGGATTGCTCTGTTAGTGGGGTTAATGGGGTATTTATTTGGGTCGGATTGCTCTGTTAGTGGTGTTAATGGGGTATTTATGTGGGTCAGATTGCTCTGTTATTGGGGTAATGGGGTATTTATGTGGGTCAGATTGCTCTGTTTGTGGGGTAATGGGGTATTTATTTGGGTCTGTTTGCTCTGTTAGTGGGGTTAATGGGGTATTTATTTTGGTTGGATTGCTCTGTTAATGAGGTTAATGGGGTATTTATTTGGGTTGGATTGCTCTGTTATTGGGGTTAATGGGGTTTTTATTTGGGTGGCCTGCTGTGTTAGTGGGGTTAATGGGGTATTTATTTGGGTCGGATTGCTCTGTTAGTGGCGTTAATGGGGTATTTATTTGGGTGGATAGCTCTGTTAGTGGGGTTAATGGGGTATTTATTTGGGTCGGATTGCTGTGTTAGTGGGTTAATGGGTTATTTATGTGGGTTAGATTGCTCTGTTAGTGGGGTTAATGGGTTATTTATGTGGGTCGGATTGCTGTGTCAGTGGGGTTAATGGGGTATTTATTTGGGTCAGATTGCTCTACTAGTCGGGTAAATGGGGTATTTATTTGGGTTGGATTGCTTTGTTAGTGGGGTTAATGGGGTATTTATTTGGGGTTGGATTGATCTATTAGTGGGGACAATGGGGTATTTATTTGGGTCGGATTGCACTGTTAGTGGGGTTAATGGGGTATTTATTTGGGTCAGATTGCTCTGTTAGTGGGGTTAATGGGGTATTTATTTGTTTCGGATTGCTGTGTTAGTGGGGTTAATGGGCTATTTATTTGGGTCGGATTGCTCTGTTAGTGGGGTTAATGGGGTATTTATTTGCTTGGATTGCTCTGTTAGTGGGGTTAATGGGGTATTTATTTGGGTCAGATTGGTCTGTTATTGGGGTTAATGGGCTATTTATTTGGTTTGGACTGCTCTGTTAGTGGGGTTAATGGGATATTTGTGTCGGATTGCTGTGTTAGTGGGGTTAATGGGGGTATTTATTTGGGTCAGATTGCTCTGTTAGTGGGGTTAATGGGGCATTTATTTGGGTCAGATTGCTCTGTTAATGGGCAAAATGGGGTTTTTATTTGGGTTGGATTGCTCTGTTCGTGGGGTTAATGGGGTATTTATTTGGGTCAGATTGCTCTGTTAGTGTGATTAATGGGGTATTTATTTGGGTCAGATTGCTCTGTTAGTGGGGTTAATGGGGTATTTGGGTTGGATTGCTCTGTTAATGGGGTTTAAGGGGTGTTTATTTGGGTTGGATTGCTCTGTTAGTGGGGCTAATGGGGTACTTATTTGGGTCGGATTGCTGTGTTAGTGCGGTTAATGGGGTATTTATGTGGGTCAGATTGCTCTGTTAGTGGGGTTAATGGGGTATTTATTTGGGTTGGATTGCTCTGTTAGTGGGGTTAATGGGGTATTTATTTGGGTCGGATTGCTCTGATAGTGGGGTTAATGGGTTTTTTATTTGGGTGGACTGCTGTGTTAATGGGGTTAATGGGGTATTTATTTGGGTTGGATTGCTCTGTTAGTGGGGTTAATGGGGTATTTATTTGGGTCGGATTGCTCTGTTAGTGGGGTTAATGGGGTATTTATATGGGTCGGATTGCTCTGTTAGTGGGGTTAATGGGGTATTTATTTGGTTCGATTGCTCTGTTAGTGGGGTTAATGGGGTATTTATTTGGTTCAGATTGCTGTGTTAGTGGGGTTAATAGGGTATTTATTCGGGTCACATTGCTCTGTTATGGGGTTAATGGGGTATTTATGTGGGTCAGAATGCTCTGTTATTAGGGTTAATGGGGTATTTATTTGGGTCAGATTGCTCTGTTATTGGGCTTAATGGGGCATTTATTTCGATCAGATTGCTTTGTTAGTGGGATTAATGGGGTATTTATTTGGGTTCGATTGCTGTGTTAGTGGGGTTAATGGGTTATTTATTTGGGT
>JANJGN010001545.1:0-129017 GCA_026770705.1 Isurus oxyrinchus
AACTCAGGGAAACAGAGCACCAGATTGCAGCAGATTTCGGTGTTGACACTGGGAAACATTGCCCCAGATTACTGCAGATTTCAGTATTAACAATGGGAAACACAGCACAAGATTGCTGCGGGTCTCAGTATTAACTCTGGGATACACAGCACCTGATTACTGCAGATTTCAGTATTAACACTGGGGAAACATAGCACCAAATTACTGCAGATTTCAGTATTAACACTGGGAAACACAGCACCAAATTACTGCAGATTTCAGAATTAATATTGGGAAACACAGCATCAAATTACTGCAGATTTCAGTATTAACACTGGGAAACATAGCACCAAATTACAGCAGATTTCAGTATTAACATTGGGAAACACAGCACCAAATTACTGCAGATTTCAGAATTAACATTCGGAAACACAGCATCAATTACTGCGGATTTCAATATTACCTCTGGGAAACATAGCACCAACTTACTGCAGATTTCAGTATTAACACTGGGATACACAGCACCAAATTACTGCAGATTCCAGTATTAAAACTGGGAAACGCAGCACCAGATTACTGATGATTCCAGTATTAACACTGGGAAACATGGCACCAGATTACTGCAGATTTCAGAGTTAACTCTGGGAAACACAGCACCAGATCACTGCAGATTTCAGTGTTAACCCTGGGAAACACAGCACCAGATTACTGCAGATTTCAGTGTTAACTCTGGGAAACACGGCACCAGATTACTGCAGATTTCAGTGTTGAGTCTGGGAAGCAAGGCACCAGATTACTTCAGATTTCAGTGCTAACACGGGGAAACACAGCACCAGATTACTGCAGATTTCAGTGTAAACTCTGGGAAACACAGCACCAGATTGCTGCAGATTTTATTATTAACAATGGGATACACAGCAACAGATTACTGAAGATTCCAGTATTTACACTGGGAAACACAGCAACAGAGGGCTGAAGATTCCAGTATTCACACTGGGAAACACAGCAACAGATTACTGCAGATTTCAGTATTTACATTGGGAAGCACAGCACCAGAATACTGCAGATTTCAGTGTTAACACTGGGAAACATGGCACGAAATAACTGCAGATTTCAGTTTTAACACAGGAAAACACAGCAACAGATTACTGCAGATTCCAGTATTTATACTGGGAAACACAGCAACAGAGGGCTGAAGATTCCAGTATTCACACTGGGAAACACAGCACCAAATTCCTGCAGATTTCATTATTAATATTGGGAAACACAGCATCAAATTACCGCAGATTTCAGTATTAACACTGGGATGCATAGCACCAAATTACTGCTGATTTCAGTATTAACATTGGGAAAGACAGCACCAAATTACTGCAGATTTCAGTATGAACACTGGGAAACACAGCACCAAATTACTGCAAATTTCAGTATTAATATTGGGAAACACAGCATCAAATTACTGCAGATTTCAGTATTAACAGCAGGAAACATAGCACCAAATTACTGCAGATTTCAGTATTAACATTGGGAAACACAGCACCAAATTACTGCAGATTTCATTATTAACATTGGGAAACACAGCACCAAATTCCTGCAGATTTCATTATTGATATTGGGAAACACAGCATCAAATTACTGCAGATTTCAGTATTAACACTGGGATGCATAGCACCAAATTACTGCAGATTTCAGTATTAACATTGGGAAAGACAGCACCAAATTACTGCAGATTTCAGTATTAACATTGGGAAAGACAGCACCAAATTACTGCAGATTTCAGTATGAACACTGGGAAACACAGCACCAAATTACTGCAGATTTCAGTATTAATATTGGGAAACACAGCATCAAATTACTGCAGATTTCAGTATTAACACTGGGAAACATAGCACCAAATTACTGCAGATTTCAGTATTAACATTGGGAAACACAGCACCAAATTATTGCAGATTTCATTATTAACATTGGGAAACACAGCACCAAATTACTGAAGATTTCAGTATTAACACTGGGAAGCACAGCAACAGATTACTGAGGATTCCAGTATTAACACCGGGAAACACAGCACCAGATTACTGCAGATTTCAGCGTTAACTCTGGGAAACACAGCACCAGATTACTGCAAATTTCAGTGTTAACTCAGGGAAACAGAGCACCAGATTGCAGCAGATTTCGGTGTTGACACTGGGAAACATTGCCCCAGATTACTGCAGATTTCAGTATTAACACTGGGAAACACAGCACCAAATTCCTGCAGATTTCATTATTGATATTGGGAAACACAGCATCAAATTACTGCAGATTTCAGTATTAACACTGGGATGCATAGCACCAAATTACTGCAGATTTCAGTATTAACATTGGGAAACACGGCACCAGATTACTGCAGATTTCAGTGTTGAGTCTGGGAAGCAAGGCACCAGATTACTTCAGATTTCAGTGCTAACACGGGGAAACACAGCACCAGATTACTGCAGATTTCAGTGTAAACTCTGGGAAACACAGCACCAGATTGCTGCAGATTTTATTATTAACAATGGGATACACAGCAACAGATTACTGAAGATTCCAGTATTTACACTGGGAAACACAGCAACGGAGGGCTGAAGATTCCAGTATTCACACTGGGAAACACAGCAACAGATTACTGCAGATTTCAGTATTTACATTGGGAAGCACAGCACCAGAATACTGCAGATTTCAGTGTTAACACTGGGAAACATGGCACGAAATAACTGCAGATTTCAGTTTTAACACAGGAAAACACAGCAACAGATTACTGCAGATTCCAGTATTTACACTGGGAAACACAGCACCAGATTACTGCAGATTTCAGTGTTGACTCTGGGAAACACAGCAACAGAATACAGCATACAGAACACAGAATTTCAGTATTAACAATGGGAAACACAGTACCAGATTACTGAGGATTCCGGTATTAACACTGGGAAACAGAGCACCAGATTACTGCAGATTTCAGTGTTAACTCTGGGAAACACAGCACCAGAATACAGCAGATTTCAGTATTAACAATGGGAAACACAGCAACAGATTACTGAAGATTCCAGTACTAACACTGGGAAACACATCACCAGATTACTGAGGATTCAAGTATTTACAGAGGGAAACATAGCACAGATTACTGCAGATTTCAGCGTTAACTCTGGGAAACAGAGCACCAGATTGCAGCAGATTTCAGTAACAACAATGGGATACACAGCAACAGATTACTGAAGATTCCAGTATTAACACTGGGAAACACAGCAACAGATTACTGAAGATTCCAGTATTAACACTGGGAAACACAGCAACATATTACTGCAGATTTCAGTATTAACATGGGGAAGCACAGCACGGAATTACTGCAGATTTCAGTATTAACACTGGGAAACATGGCACCAAATAACTGCAGATTTCAGTACTAACACAGGGAAACACAGCACCAGATTTCTGATGATTCCAGTATTAACACTGGGAAACACAGCAGCAAATAACTGCAGATTTCAGTATTAACACTGGGAAACACAGCATCAAATTACTGCAGATTTCAGTATTAACACTGGGAAACACAGCACCAAATTCCTGCAGATTTCATTATTGATATTGGGAAACACAGCATCAAATTACTGCAGATTTCAGTATTAACACTGGGATGCATAGCACCAAATTACTGCAGATTTCAGTATTAACATTGGGAAAGACAGCACCAAATTACTGCAGATTTCAGTATTAACATTGGGAAAGACAGCACCAAATTACTGCAGATTTCAGTATGAACACTGGGAAACACAGCACCAAATTACTGCAGATTTCAGCATTAATATTGGGAAACACAGCATCAAATTACTGCAGATTTCAGTATTAACACTGGGAAACATAGCACCAAATTACTGCAGATTTCAGTATTAACATTGGGAAACACAGCACCAAATTATTGCAGATTTCATTATTAACATTGGGAAACACAGCACCAAATTACTGAAGATTTCAGTATTAACACTGGGAAGCACAGCAACAGATTACTGAGGATTCCAGTATTAACACCGGGAAACACAGCACCAGATTACTGCAGATTTCAGCGTTAACTCTGGGAAACACAGCACCAGATTACTGCAAATTTCAGTGTTAACTCAGGGAAACAGAGCACCAGATTGCAGCAGATTTCGGTGTTGACACTGGGAAACATTGCCCCAGATTACTGCAGATTTCAGTATTAACACTGGGAAACACAGCACAAGATTACTGCCGGTCTCAGTATTAACTCTGGGAAACACAGCACCTGATTTCTGCAGATTTCAGTATTAGCACTGGGGAAACATAGCACCAGATTACTGCAGATTTCAGTATTAACACTGGGAAACACAGCACCAAATTACTGCAGATTTCAGAATTAATATTGGGAAACACAGCATCAAATTACTGCAGATTTCAGTATTAACACTGGGAAACATAGCACCAAATTACAGCAGATTTCAGTATTAACATTGGGAAACACAGCACCAAATTACTGCAGATTTCAGAATTAACATTCGGAAACACAGCATCAATTACTGCGGATTTCAATATTTCCTCTGGGAAACATAGCACCAACTTACTGCAGATTTCATTATTAACACTGGGAAACATGGCACCAAATAACTGCAGATTTCAGTACTAACACAGGGAAACACAGCACCAGATTTCTGATGATTCCAGTATTAACACTGGGAAACACAGCAGCAAATAACTGCAGATTTCAGTGTTAACCCTGGGAAACACAGCACCAGATTACTGCAGATTTCAGTGTTAACTCTGGGAAACACGGCACCAGATTACTGCAGATTTCAGTGTTGAGTCTGGGAAGCAAGGCACCAGATTACTGCAGATTTCAGTGCTAACACGGGGAAACACAGCACCAGATTACTGCAGATTTCAGTGTAAACTCTGGGAAACACAGCACCAGATTGCTGCAGATTTTATTATTAACAATGGGATACACAGCAACAGATTACTGAAGATTCCAGTATTTACACTGGGAAACACAGCAACAGAGGGCTGAAGATTCCAGTATTCACACTGGGAAACACAGCAACAGATTACTGCAGATTTCAGTATTTACATTGGGAAGCACAGCACCAGAATACTGCAGATTTCAGTGTTAACACTGGGAAACATGGCACGAAATAACTGCAGATTTCAGTTTTAACACAGGAAAACACAGCAACAGATTACTGCAGATTCCGGTATTTACACTGGGAAACACAGCACCAGATTACTGCAGATTTCAGTGTTGACTCTGGGAAACACAGCAACAGAATACAGCATACAGAACACAGAATTTCAGTATTAACAATGGGAAACACAGTACCAGATTACTGAGGATTCCGGTATTAACACTGGGAAACAGAGCACCAGATTACTGCAGATTTCAGTGTTAACTCTGGGAAACACAGCACCAGAATACAGCAGATTTCAGTATTAACAATGGGAAACACAGCAACAGATTACTGAAGATTCCAGTACTAACACTGGGAAACACATCACCAGATTACTGAGGATTCAAGTATTTACAGAGGGAAACATAGCACAGATTACTGCAGATTTCAGCGTTAACTCTGGGAAACAGAGCACCAGATTGCAGCAGATTTCAGTATCAACAATGGGATACACAGCAACAGATTACTGAAGATTCCAGTATTAACACTGGGAAACACAGCAATAGATTACTGAAGATTCCAGTATTAACATTGGGAAACACAGCAACATATTACTGCAGATTTCAGTATTAACATGGGGAAGCACAGCACGGAATTACTGCAGATTTCAGTATTAACACTGGGAAACATGGCACCAAATAACTGCAGATTTCAGTACTAACACAGGGAAACACAGCACCAGATTTCTGATCATTCCAGTATTAACACTGGGAAACACAGCAGCAAATAACTGCAGATTTCAGTATTAACACTGGGAAACACAGCATCAAATTACTGCAGATTTCAGTATTAACACTGGGAAACACAGCACCAAATTCCTGCAGATTTCATTATTGATATTGGGAAACACAGCATCAAATTACTGCAGATTTCAGTATTAACACTGGGATGCATAGCACCAAATTACTGCAGATTTCAGTATTAACATTGGGAAAGACAGCACCAAATTACTGCAGATATCAGTATTAACATTGGGAAAGACAGCACCAAATTACTGCAGATTTCAGTATGAACACGGAAACACAGCACCAAATTACTGCAGATTTCAGTATTAATATTGGGAAACACAGCATCAATTACTGCGGATTTCAGTATTAACACTGGGAAACATAGCACCAAATTACTGCAGATTTCAGTATTAACATTGGGAAACACAGCACCAAATTACTGCAGATTTCATTATTAACATTGGGAAACACAGCACCAAATTACTGAAGATTTCAGTATTAACACTGGGAAGCACAGCAACAGATTACTGAGGATTCCAGTATTAACACCGGGAAACACAGCACCAGATTACTGCAGATTTCAGCGTTAACTCTGGGAAACACAGCACCAGATTACTGCAAATTTCAGTGTTAACTCAGGGAAACAGAGCACCAGATTGCAGCAGATTTCGGTGTTGACACTGGGAAACATTGCCCCAGATTACTGCAGATTTCAGTATTAACACTGGGAAACACAGCACAAGATTACTGCCGGTCTCAGTATTAACTCTGGGATACACAGCACCTGATTACTGCAGATTTCAGTATTAACACTGGGGAAACATAGCACCAAATTACTGCAGATTTCAGTATTAACACTGGGAAACACAGCACCAAATTACTGCAGATTTCAGAATTAATATTGGGAAACACAGCATCAAATTACTGCAGATTTCAGTATTAACACTGGGAAACATAGCACCAAATTACAGCAGATTTCAGTATTAACATTGGGAAACACAGCACCAAATTACTGCAGATTTCAGAATTAACATTCGGAAACACAGCATCAATTACTGCGGATTTCAATATTACCTCTGGGAAACATAGCACCAACTTACTGCAGATTTCAGTATTAACACTGGGATACACAGCACCAAATTACTGCAGATTCCAGTATTAAAACTGGGAAACGCAGCACCAGATTACTGATGATTCCAGTATTAACACTGGGAAACATGGCACGAGATTACTGCAGATTTCAGAGTTAACTCTGGGAAACACAGCACCAGATCACTGCAGATTTCAGTGTTAACCCTGGGAAACACAGCACCAGATTACTGCAGATTTCAGTGTTAACTCTGGGAAACACGGCACCAGATTACTGCAGATTTCAGTGTTGAGTCTGGGAAGCAAGGCACCAGATTACTTCAGATTTCAGTGCTAACACGGGGAAACACAGCACCAGATTACTGCAGATTTCAGTGTAAACTCTGGGAAACACAGCACCAGATTGCTGCAGATTTTATTATTAACAATGGGATACACAGCAACAGATTACTGAAGATTCCAGTATTTACACTGGGAAACACAGCAACGGAGGGCTGAAGATTCCAGTATTCACACTGGGAAACACAGCAACAGATTACTGCAGATTTCAGTATTTACATTGGGAAGCACAGCACCAGAATACTGCAGATTTCAGTGTTAACACTGGGAAACATGGCACGAAATAACTGCAGATTTCAGTTTTAACACAGGAAAACACAGCAACAGATTACTGCAGATTCCAGTATTTACACTGGGAAACACAGCACCAGATTACTGCAGATTTCAGTGTTGACTCTGGGAAACACAGCAACAGAATACAGCATACAGAACACAGAATTTCAGTATTAACAATGGGAAACACAGTACCAGATTACTGAGGATTCCGGTATTAACACTGGGAAACAGAGCACCAGATTACTGCAGATTTCAGTGTTAACTCTGGGAAACACAGCACCAGAATACAGCAGATTTCAGTATTAACAATGGGAAACACAGCAACATATTACTGAAGATTCCAGTACTAACACTGGGAAACACATCACCAGATTACTGAGGATTCAAGTATTTACAGAGGGAAACATAGCACAGATTACTGCAGATTTCAGCGTTAACTCTGGGAAACAGAGCACCAGATTGCAGCAGATTTCAGTATCAACAATGGGATACACAGCAACAGATTACTGAAGATTCCAGTATTAACACTGGGAAACACAGCAACAGATTACTGAAGATTCCAGTATTAACATTGGGAAACACAGCAACATATTACTGCAGATTTCAGTATTAACATGGGGACGCACAGCACGGAATTACTGCAGATTTCAGTATTAACACTGGGAAACATGGCACCAAATAACTGCAGATTTCAGTGCTAACACAGGGAAACACAGCACCAGATTTCTGATCATTCCAGTATTAACACTGGGATACACAGCAGCAAATAACTGCAGATTTCAGTATTAACACTGGGAAACACAGCATCAAATTACTGCAGATTTCAGTATTAACACTGGGAAACACAGCACCAAATTCCTGCAGATTTCATTATTGATATTGGGAAACACAGCATCAAATTACTGCAGATTTCAGTATTAACACTGGGAAGCATAGCACCAATTACTGCAGATTTCAGTATTAACATTGGGAAAGACAGCACCAAATTACTGCAGATTTCAGTATTAACATTGGGAAACACAGCACCAAATTACTGCAGATTCCAGTATTAAAACTGGGAAACGCAGCACCAGATTACTGATGATTCCAGTATTAACACTGGGAAACATGGCTCCAGATTACTGCAGATTTCAGAGTTAACTCTGGGAAACACAGCACCAGATCACTGCAGATTTCAGTGTTAACCCTGGGAAATACAGCACCAGATTACTGCAGATTTCAGTGTTAACTCTGGGAAATTCTGCACCAGATTACTGCAGATTTCAGTGTTGAGTCTGGGAAGCAAGGCACCAGATTACTTCAGATTTCAGTGCTAACACGGGGAAACACAGCACCAGATTACTGCAGATTTCAGTGTAAACTCTGGGAAACACAGCACCAGATTGCTGCAGATTTTATTATTAACAATGGGATACACAGCAACAGATTACTGAAGATTCCAGTATTTACACTGGGAAACACAGCAACGGAGGGCTGAAGATTCCAGTATTCACACTGGGAAACACAGCAACAGATTACTGCAGATTTCAGTATTTACATTGGGAAGCACAGCACCAGAATACTGCAGATTTCAGTGTTGACTCTGGGAAATATGGCACGAAATAACTGCAGATTTCAGTTTTAACACAGGAAAACACAGCAACAGATTACTGCCGATTCCAGTATTTATACTGGGAAACACAGCACCAGATTACTGCAGATTTCAGTGTTGACTCTGGGAAACACAGCAACAGAATACAGCATACAGAACACAGAATTTCAATATTAACAATGGGAAACACAGTACCAGATTACTGAGGATTCCGGTATTAACACTGGGAAACAGAGCACCAGATTACTGCAGATTTCAGTGTTAACTCTGGGAAACACAGCACCAGAATACAGCAGATTTCAGTATTAACAATGGGAAACACAGCAACAGATTACTGAAGATTCCAGTACTAACACTGGGAAACACATCACCAGATTACTGAGGATTCAAGTATTTACAGAGGTAAACATAGCACAGATTACTGCAGATTTCAGCGTTATCTCTGGGAAACAGAGCACCAGATTGCAGCAGATTTCAGTATCAACAATGGGATACACAGCGACAGATTACTGAAGCTTCCAGTATTAACACTGGGAAACACTGCAACAGATTACTGAAGATTCCAGTATTAACATTGGGAAACACAGCAACATATTACTGCAGATTTCAGTATTAACATGGGAAAGCACAGCACAGAATTACTGCAGATTTCAGTATTAACACTGGGAAACATGGCACCAAATAACTGCAGATTTCAGTACTAACACAAGGAAACACAGCACCAGATTTCTGATGATTCCAGTATTAACACTGGGAAACACAGCAGCAAATAACTGCAGATTTCAGTATTAACACTGGGAAACACAGCATCAAATTACTGCAGATTTCAGAATTAACACTGGGAAACACAGCACCAAATTCCTGCAGATTTCATTATTAATATTGGGAAACACAGCATCAAATTACTGCAGATTTCAGTATTAACACTGGGATGCATAGCACCAAATTACTGCAGATTTCAGAATTAACATTGGGAAAGCACAGCACCAAATTACTGCAGATTTCAGTATTAACATTGGGAAACACAGCACCAAATTACTGCAGATTTCAGTATGAACACTGGGAAACACAGCACCAAATTACTGCAGATTTCAGTATTAATATTGGGAAACACAGCATCAAATTACTGCAGATTTCAGTATTAACACTGGGAAACATAGCACCAAATTACTGCAGATTTCAGTATTAACATTGGGAAACACAGCACCAAATTACTGCAGATTTCATTATTAACATTGGGAAACACAGCACCAAATTACTGAAGATTTCAGTATTAACACTGGGAAACACAGCACCAAATTACTGCAGATTTCAGTATTAACACTGGGAAGCACAGCAACAGATTACTGAGGATTCCAGTATTAACACCGGGAAACACAGCACCAGATTACTGCGGATTTCAGCGTTAACTCTGGGAAACACAGCACCAGATTACTGCAAATTTCAGTGTTAACTCAGGGAAACAGAGCACCAGATTGCAGCAGATTTCGGTGTTGACACTGGGAAACATTGCCCCAGATTACTGCAGATTTCAGTATTAACACTGGGAAACACAGCACAAGATTACTGCCGGTCTCAGTATTAACTCTGGGAAACACAGCACCTGATTTCTGCAGATTTCAGTATTAACACTGGGGAAACATAGCACCAAATTACTGCAGATTTCAGTATTAACACTGGGAAACACAGCACCAAATTACTGCAGATTTCAGAATTAATATTGGGAAACATAGCACCAAATTACAGCAGATTTCAGTATTAACATTGGGAAACACAGCACCAAATTACTGCAGATTTCAGAATTAACATTCGGAAACACAGCATCAATTACTGCGGATTTCAATATTACCTCTGGGAAACATAGCACCAACTTACTGCAGATTTCAGTATTAACACTGGGAAACATGGCACCAAATAACTGCAGATTTCAGTACTAACACAGGGAAACACAGCACCAGATTTCTGATGATTCCAGTATTAACACTGGGAAACACAGCAGCAAATAACTGCAGATTTCAGTATTAACACTGGGAAACACAGCATCAAATTACTGCAGATTTCAGTCTTAACACTGGGAAACACAGCACCAAATTCCTGCAGATTTCATTATTAATATTGGGAAACACAGCATCAAATTACTGCAGAATTCAGTATTAACACTGGGAAGCATAGCAGCAAATTACTGCAGATTTCATTATTAACATTGTGAAACACAGCACCAAATTACTGAAGATTTCAGTATTAACACTGGGAAACACAGCACCAAATTACTGCAGATTTCAGTATTAACACTGGGAACAACAGCAACAGATTACTGAGGATTTCAGTATTAACACCGGGAAACACAGCACCAGATTACTGCAGATTTCAGCGTTAACTCTGGGAAACACAGCACCAGATTACTGCAAATTTCAGTGTTAACTCAGGGAAACAGAGCACCAGATTGCAGCAGATTTCGGTGTTGACACTGGGAAACATTGCCCCAGATTACTGCAGATTTCAGTATTAACACTGGGAAACACAGCACAAGATTACTGCCGGTCTCAGTATTAACTCTGGGAAACACAGCACCTGATTTCTGCAGATTTCAGTATTAACACTGGGAAACACAGCACCAAATTACTGCAGATTTCAGAATTAATATTGGGAAACACAGCATCAAATTACTGCAGATTTCAGTATTAACACTGGGAAACATATCACCAAATTACAGCAGATTTCAGTATTAACATTGGGAAACACAGCACCAAATTACTGCAGATTTCAGAATTAACATTCGGAAACACAGCATCAATTACTGCAGATTTCAATATTACCTCTGGGAAACATAGCACCAACTTACTGCAGATTTCAGTATTAACACTGGGATACACAGCACCAAATTACTGCAGATTCCAGTATTAAAACTGGGAAACGCTGCACCAGATTACTGAAGATTCCAGTATTAACACTGAGAAACATGGCACCAGATTACTGCAGATTTCAGAGTTAACTCTGGGAAACACAGCACCAGATCACTGCAGATTTCAGTGTTAACCCTGGGAAACACAGCACCAGATTACTGCAGATTTCAGTGTTAACTCTGGGAAACACGGCACCAGATTACTGCAGATTTCAGTGTTGAGTCTGGGAAGCAAGGCACCAGATTACTTCAGATTTCAGTGCTAACACGGGGAAACACAGCACCAGATTACTGCAGATTTCAGTGTAAACTCTGGGAAACACAGCACCAGATTGCTGCAGATTTTATTATTAACAATGGGATACACAGCAACAGATTACTGAAGATTCCAGTATTTACACTGGGAAACACAGCAACGGAGGGCTGAAGATTCCAGTATTCACACTGGAAACACAGCAACAGATTACTGCAGATTTCAGTATTTACATTGGGAAGCACAGCACCAGAATACTGCAGATTTCAGTATTAACACTGGGAAACATGGCACGAAATAACTGCAGATTTCAGTTTTAACACAGGAAAACACAGCAACAGATTACTGCAGATTCCAGTATTTACACTGGGAAACACAGCACCAGATTACTGCAGATTTCAGTGTTGTCTCTGGGAAACACAGCAACAGAATACAGCATACAGAACACAGAATTTCAGTATTAACAATGGGAAACACAGTACCAGATTATTGAGGATTCCGGTATTAACACTGGGAAACAGAGCACCAGATTACTGCAGATTTCAGTGTTAACTCTGGGAAACACAGCACCAGAATACAGCAGATTTCAGTATTAACAATGGGAAACACAGCAACAGATTACTGAAGATTCCAGTACTAACACTGGGAAACACATCACCAGATTACTGAGGATTCAAGTATTTACAGAGGGAAACATAGCACAGATTACTGCAGATTTCAGCGTTAACTCTGGGGAAACAGAGCACCAGATTGCAGCAGATTTCAGTATCAACAATGGGATACACAGCAACAGATTACTGAAGATTCCAGTATTAACACTGGGAAACACAGCAACAGATTACTGAAGATTCCAGTATTAACATTGGGAAACACAGCAACATATTTCTGCAGATTTCAGTATTAACATGGGGAAGCACAGCACGGAATTACTGCAGATTTCAGTATTAACACTGGGAAACATGGCACCAAATAACTGCAGATTTCAGTACTAACACAGGGAAATACAGCACCAGATTTCTGATGATTCCAGTATTAACACTGGGAAACACAGCAGCAAATAACTGCAGATTTCAGTAATAACACTGGGAAACACAGCATCAAATGACTGCAGATTTCAGAATTAAAACTGGAAACACAGCACCAAATTCCTGCAGATTTCATTATTAATATTGGGAAACACAGCATCAAATTACTGCAGATTTCAGTATTAACACTGGGAAGCATAGCACCAAATTACTGCAGATTTCAGTATTAACATTGGGAAAGACAGCGACAGATTACTGCAGATTTCAGTATGAACACAGGGATACACAGCACCAAATTACTGCAGATTCCAGTATGAACACAGGGATACACAGCACCAAATTACTGCAGATTCCAGTATTAACACTGGGAAACGCAGCACCAGATTACTGATGATTCCAGTATTAACACTGGGAAACATGGCACCAGATTACTGCAGATTTCAGAGTTAACTCTGGGAAACACAGCACCAGATCACTGCAGATTTCAGTGTTAACCCTGGGAAACACAGCACCAGATTACTGCAGATTTCAGTGTCAACTCTGGGAAACACGGCACCAGATTACTGCAGATTTCAGTGTTGAGTCTGGGAAGCAAGGCACCAGATTACTTCAGATTTCAGTGCTAACACGGGGAAACACAGCACCAGATTACTGCAGTTTTCTGTGCAAACTCTGGGAAACACAGCACCAGATTGCTGCAGATTTTATTATTAACAATGGGATACACAGCAACAGATTACTGAAGATTCCAGTATTTACACTGGGAAACACAGCAACGGAGGGCTGAAGATTCCAGTATTCACACTGGGAAACACAGCAACAGATTACTGCAGATTTCAGTATTAACATTGGGAAGCACAGCACCAGAATACTGCAGATTTCAGTGTTAACACTGGGAAACATGGCACGAAATAACTGCAGATTTCAGTTTTAACACAGGAAAACACAGCAACAGATTACTGCAGATTCCAGTATTTACACTGGAAACACAGCAACAGATTACTGCAGATTTCAGTGTTGACTCTGGGAAACACAGCAACAGAATACAGCAAACAGAACACAGAATTTCAGTATTAACAATGGGAAACACAGTACCAGATTACTGAGGATTCCGGTATTAACACTGGGAAACAGAGCACCAGATTACTGTAGATTTCAGTGTTAACTCTGGGAAACACAGCACCAGAATACAGCAGATTTCAGTATTAACAATGGGAAACACAGCAACAGATTACTGAAGATTCCAGTACTAACACTGGGAAACACATCACCAGATTACTGAGGATTCAAGTATTTACAGAGGGAAACATAGCACAGATTACTGCAGATTTCAGCGTTAACTCTGGGAAACAGAGCACCAGATTGCAGCAGATTTCAGTATCAACAATGGGATACACAGCAACAGATTACTGAAGATTCCAGTATTAACACTGGGAAAACAGCAACAGATTACTGAAGATTCCAGTATTAACATTGGGAAACACAGCAACATATTACTGCAGATTTCAGTATTAACATGGGGAAGCACAGCACGGAATTACTGCAGATTTCAGTATTAACACTGGGAAACATGGCACCAAATAACTGCAGATTTCAGTACTAACACAGGGAAACACAGCACCAGATTTCTGATGATTCCAGTATTAACACTGGGAAACACAGCAGCAAATAACTGCAGATTTCATTATTAATATTGGGAAACACAGCATCAAATTACTGCAGATTTCAGTATTAACACTGGGAAACACAGCATCAAATTACTGCAGATTTCAGTATTAACACTGGGAAACACAGCACCAAATTCCTGCAGATTTCATTATTAATATTGGGAAACACAGCATCAAATTACTGCAGATTTCAGTATTAACACTGGGAAGCATAGCACCAAATTACTGCAGATTTCAGTATTAACACTGGGAAACACAGCACCAGATTACTGCAGATTTCAGTGTTAACTCTGGGAAACACAGCACCAAATTACTGCAGATTTCAGTATTAACATTGGGAAAGACAGCACCAAATTACTGCAGATTTCAGTATTAACACTGGGAAACACAGCACCAAATTACTGCAGATTTCAGTATTAACATTGGGAAACACAGCACCAAATTACTGCAGATTCCAGTATTAAAACTGGGAAACGCACCACCAGATTACTGATGATTCCAGTATTAACACTGGGAAACATGGCACCAGATTACTGCAGATTTCAGAGTTAACTCTGGGAAACACAGCACCAGATCACTGCAGATTTCAGTGTTAACCCTGGGAAACACAGCACCAGATTACTGCAGATTTCAGTGTTAACTCTGGGAAACACGGCACCAGATTACTGCAGATTTCAGTGTTGAGTCTGGGAAGCAAGGCACCAGATTACTTCAGATTTCAGTGCTAACACGGGGAAACACAGCACCAGATTACTGCAGATTTCAGTGTAAACTCTGGGAAACACAGCACCAGATTGCTGCAGATTTTATTATTAAACAATGGGATACACAGCAACAGATTACTGAAGATTCCAGTATTTACACTGGGAAACACAGCAACGGAGGGCTGAAGATTCCAGTATTCACACTGGGAAACACAGCAACAGATTACTGCAGATTGTCAGTATTTTACATTGGGAAGCACAGCACCAGAATACTGCAGATTTCAGTGTTAACACTGGGAAACATGGCACGAAATAACTGCAGATTTCAGTTTTAACACAGGAAACACAGCAACAGATTACTGCAGATTCCAGTATTTACACTGGGAAACACAGCACCAGATTACTGCAGATTTCAGTGTTAACTCTGGGAAACACAGCAACAGAATACAGCATACAGAACACAGAATTTCAGTATTAACAATGGGAAACACAGTACCAGATTACTGAGGATTCCGGTATTAACACTGGGAAACAGAGCACCAGATTACTGCAGATTTCAGTGTTAACTCTGGGAAACACAGCACCAGAATACAGCAGATTTCAGTATTAACAATGGGAAACACAGCAACAGATTACTGAAGATTCCAGTACTAACACTGGGAAACACATCACCAGATTACTGAGGATTCAAGTATTTACAGAGGGAAACATAGCACAGATTACTGCAGATTTCAGCGTTAACTCTGGGAAACAGAGCACCAGATTGCAGCAGATTTCAGTATCAACAATGGGATACACAGCAACAGATTACTGAAGATTCCAGTATTAACACTGGGAAACACAGCAACAGATTACTGAAGATTCCATTATTAACATTGGGAAACACAGCAACATATTACTGCAGATTTCAGTATTAACATGGGAAGCACAGCACGGAATTACTGCAGATTTCAGTATTAACACTGGGAAACATGGCACCAAATAACTGCAGATTTCAGTACTAACACAGGGAAACACAGCACCAGATTTCTGATGATTCCAGTATTAACACTGGGAAACACAGCAGCAAATAACTGCAGATTTCAGTATTAACACTGGGAAACACAGCACCAAATTACTGCAGATTTCAGTATTAACATTGGGAAACACAGCATCAAATTACTGCAGATTTCAGAATTAACACTGGGAAACACAGCACCAAATTCCTGCAGATTTCATTATTAATATTGGGAAACACAGCATCAAATTACTGCAGATTTCAGTATTAACACTGGGAAGTATAGCACCAAATTACTGCAGATTTCAGTATTAACATTGGGAAAGACAGCACCAAATTACTGCAGATTTCAGTATTAACATTGGGAAACACAGCACCAAATTACTGCAGATTCCAGTATTAAAACTGGGAAACGCAGCACCAGATTACTGATGATTCCAGTATTAACACTGGGAAACATGGCACCAGATTACTGCAGATTTCAGAGTTAACTCTGGGAAACACAGCACCAGATCACTGCAGATTTCAGTGTTAACACTGGGAAACACAGCACCAGATTACTGCAGATTTCAGTGTTAACTCTGGGAAACACGGCACCAGATTACTGCAGATTTCAGTGTTGAGTCTGGGAAGCAAGGCACCAGATTACTTCAGATTTCAGTGCTAACACGGGGAAACACAGCACAAGATTACTGCAGATTTCAGTGTAAGCTCTGGGAAACACAGCACTAGATTGCTGCAGATTTTATTATTAACAATGGGATACACAGCAACAGATTACTGAAGATTCCAGTATTTACACTGGGAAACACAGCAACGGAGGGCTGAAGATTCCTGTATTCACACTGGGAAACACAGCAACAGATTACTGCAGATTTCAGTATTAACATTGGGAAGCACAGCACGAAATTACTGCAGATTTCAGTATTAACACTGGGAAACATGGCACCAAATAACTGCAGATTTCAGTACTAACACAGGGAAACACAGCACCAGATTTCTGATGATTCCAGTATTAACACTGGGAAACACAGCAGCAAATAACTGCAGATTTCAGTATTAACACTGGGAAACACAGCACCAAATTACTGCAGATTTCAGTATTAACATTGGGAAACACAGCATCAAATTACTGCAGATTTCAGAATTAACACTGGGAAACACAGCACCAAATTCCTGCAGATTTCATTATTAATATTGGGAAACACAGCATCAAATTACTGCAGATTTCAGTATTAACACTGGGAAGCATAGCACCAAATTACTGCAGATTTCAGTATTAACATTGGGAAAGACAGCACCAAATTACTGCAGATTTCAGTATTAACATTGGGAAACACAGCACCAAATTACTGCAGATTCCAGTATTAAAACTGGGAAACGCAGCACCAGATTACTGATGATTCCAGTATTAACACTGGGAAACATGGCACCAGATTACTGCAGATTTCAGAGTTAACTCTGGGAAACACAGCACCAGATCACTGCAGATTTCAGTGTTAACCCTGGGAAACACAGCACCAGATTACTGCAGATTTCAGTGTTAACTCTGGGAAACACGGCACCAGATTACTGCAGATTTCAGTGTTGAGTCTGGGAAGCAAGGCACCAGATTACTTCAGATTTCAGTGCTAACACGGGGAAACACAGCACAAGATTACTGCAGATTTCAGTGTAAGCTCTGGGAAACACAGCACTAGATTGCTGCAGATTTTATTATTAACAATGGGATACACAGCAACAGATTACTGAAGATTCCAGTATTTACACTGGGAAACACAGCAACGGAGGGCTGAAGATTCCTGTATTCACACTGGGAAACACAGCAACAGATTACTGCAGATTTCAGTATTAACATTGGGAAGCACAGCACCAGAATACTGCAGATTTCAGTGTTAACACTGGGAAACATGGCACGAAATAACTGCAGATTTCAGTTTTAACACAGGAAAACACAGCAACAGATTACTGCAGATTCCAGTATTTACACTGGGAAACACAGCACCAGATTACTGCAGATTTCAGTGTTGACTCTGGGAAACACAGCAACAGAATACAGCATACAGAACACAGAATTTCAGTATTAACAATGGGAAACACAGTACCAGATTACTGAGGATTCCGGTATTAACACTGGGTAACAGAGCACCAGATTACTGCAGATTTCAGTGTTAACTCTGGGAAACACAGCACCAGAATACAGCAGATTTCAGTATTAACAATGGGAAACACAGCAACAGATTACTGAAGATTCCAGTACTAACACTGGGAAACACATCACCAGATTACTGAGGTTTCAAGTATTTACAGAGGGAAACATAGCACAGATTACTGCAGATTTCAGCGTCAACTCTGGGAAACAGAGCACCAGATTGCAGCAGATTTCAGTATCAACAATGGGATACACAGCAACAGATTACTGAAGATTCCAGTATTAACACTGGGAAAACAGCAACAGATTACTGAAGATTCCAGTATTAACATTGGGAAACACAGCAACATATTACTGCAGATTTCAGTATTAACATGGGAAAGCACAGCACGGAATTACTGCAGATTTCAGTATTAACACTGGGAAACATGGCACCAAATAACTGCAGATTTCAGTACTAACACAGGGAAACACAGCACCAGATTTCTGATCATTCCAGTATTAACACTGGGAAACACAGCAGCAAATAACTGCAGATTTCATTATTAATATTGGGAAACACAGCATCAAATTACTGCAGATTTCAGTATTAACACTGGGAAACACAGCATCAAATTACTGCAGATTTCAGTATTAACACTGGGAAACACAGCACCAAATTACTGCAGATTTCAGTATTAATATTGGGAAACACAGCATCAAATTACTGCAGATTTCAGTATTAACACTGGGAAGCATAGCACCAAATTACTGCAGATTTCAGTATTAACATTGGGAAAGACAGCACCAAATTACTGCAGATTTCAGTATTAACATTGGGAAACACAGCACCAAATTACTGCAGATTCCAGTATTAAAACTGGGAAACGCAGCACCAGATTACTGATGATTCCAGTATTAACACTGGGAAACATGGCACCAGATTACTGCAGATTTCAGAGTTAACTCTGGGAAACACAGCACCAGATCACTGCAGATTTCAGTGTTAACCCTGGGAAACACAGCACCAGATTACTGCAGATTTCAGTGTTAACTCTGGGAAACACGGCACCAGATTACTGCAGATTTCAGTGTTGAGTCTGGGAAGCAAGGCACCAGATTACTTCAGATTTCAGTGCTAACACGGGGAAACACAGCACCAGATTACTGCAGATTTCAGTGTAAACTCTGGGAAACACAGCACCAGATTGCTGCAGATTTTATTATTAACAATGGGATACACAGCAAACAGATTACTGAAGATTCCAGTATTCACACTGGGAAACACAGCAACAGATTACTGCAGATTTCAGTATTAACATTGGGAAGCACAGCACCAGATTACTGCAGATTTCAGTGTTAACACTGGGAAACATGGCACGAAATAACTGCAGATTTCAGTTTTAACACAGGAAAACACAGCAACAGATTACTGCAGATTCCAGTATTTACACTGGGAAACACAGCACCAGATTACTGCAGATTTCAGTGTTGACTCTGGGAAACACAGCAACAGAATACAGCATACAGAACACAGAATTTCAGTATTAACAATGGGAAACACAGTACCAGATTACTGAGGATTCCGGTACTAACACTGGGAAACACATCACCAGATTACTGAGGATTCAAGTATTTACAGAGGGAACATAGCACAGATTACTGCAGATTTCAGCGTTAAACTCTGGGAAACAGAGCACCAGATTGCAGCAGATTTCAATATCAACAATGGGATACACAGCAACAGATTACTGAAGATTCCAGTATTAACACTGGGAAACACAGCAACAGATTACTGAAGATTCCAGTATTAACATTGGGAAACACAGCAACATATTACTGCAGATTTCAGTATTAACATTGGGAAGCACAGCACGAAATTACTGCAGATTTCAGTATTAACACTGGGAAACATGGCACCAAACAACTGCAGATTTCAGTATGAACACAGGGAAACACAGCAACAGATTACTGAAGATTCCAGTATTAACACTGGGAAACACAGCACCAGAATACTGCAGATTTCAGTGTTAACTCTGGGAAACACAGCACCAGAATACAGCAGATTTCAGTATTAACAATGGGAAACACAGCACCAGAATTACAGCAGATTTCAGTATTAACAATCGGAAACACAGCACCAGATTACTGAGGATTCCAGTATTAACACTGGGAAACAGAGCACCAGATTACTGCAGATTTCAGTGTGAACTCTGGGAAACAGAGAACCAGATTGCAGCAGATTTCAGTGTTAACACTTGGAAACATAGCCCCAGATTTACTGCAGATTTCCGTGTTAACTCTGGGAAACTCGGCACCAAATAACTGCAGATTTCAGATTTAGCTCTGGGAAAATACAGCATCAAATTACTGCAGATTTCAGTATTAACTCTGGGATACATAGCACCAAAATTACTGAAGAGATCAGTATTAACACTGGGTTACACAGCACCAAATTACTTCAGATTCCAGTATTAACATTGGGAAATGCAGCACCAGATAACTGCAGATTCCAGTATTAGCACTGGGAAACATGGCACCAGATTACTGCAGATTTCAGTGTTTTCTCTGGGAAACACAGCACCAGATCACTGCAGATTTCAATGTTAACTCTGGGAAACACGGCACCAGATTACTGCAGATTTCAGTGTTAACTCTGGGAAGCAAGGCACCAGCTTACTTCAGATTTCAGTGTTAACTCTGGGAAACACAGCAACAGATTACTGCAGATTCCAGTATTAACACTGGGAAACACACCAACAGATTACTGCAGATTTCAGTATTAACATTGGGAAGCACAGCACGAAATTACAGCAGATTTCAGTATTAACACTGGGAAACATGGCACCAAATAACTGCAGATTTCAGTATTAACACAGGGAAACACAGCAACAGATTACTGATGATTCCAGTATTAACACTGGGAAACACAGCACCAGATTACTGCAGATGCCAGTATTTACACTGGGAAACGCAGCACCAGATTACTGCAGACTTCTGTGTTAATTCTGGGAAACACAGCACCAGAATACAGCAGATTTCAGTATTAACAATGGGAAACACAGCACCAGATTAATGAGGATTCCAGTATTAACACTGGGAAACAGAGCACCAGAATACTGCAGATTTCAGTGTTAACTCTGGGAAACACAGCACCAGAATACAGCAGATTTCAGTATTAACAATGGAAAACACAGCACCAGATTACTGAAGATTCAAGTATTAACACTGGGAAACACAGCAGCAGATTACTGCCGATTTCAGCGTTAACTCTGGGAAACAGAGCACCAAATTACTGCAGATTTCAGTATTAACATTAGGAAACACAGCACCAGATAACTGCAGATTTCAGTGTTAACACTGGGAAAAACAGCACCAGATTACTGCAGATTCAGTATTAACTCTGGGAAACACGGCTACAGATTAATGAAGATTCCAGTAATAACACTGGGAAACACAGCACCAGATAACTGCAGATTTCATTTTTAACTCTGGGAAACACAGCACCAGATTACTGCAGATTTCAGTATTTACACAGGGAAACATTGCACCAGATTACTGTGGATTTCAGTGTTAACGCTGGGAAACTCAGCACCAGATTAGGGCAGATTTCAATGTTTACACTGGGAAACAGAGCACCAGATTACAGCAGATTTCATTGTTAACTCTGGGAAACAAAGGACCAAATAAGTGCAGATTTCAGTATTAACATTGGGAAACACAGCATCAAATTACTGCAGATTCCAGTATTAACATTGGGAAACACAGCACCAGTTTCCTGAAGATTTCAGTATTAACACTGGGAAACACAGCAAAAAATTACTGCAGATTTCAGAAGTAAAATTGGGAAGCACAGCACGAAATTACTGCAGATTTCAGTATTAACACTGGGAAACACAGCAACAGATTACTGATGATTCCATTATTAACACTGGGAAACACAGCACCAGATTACAGCAGATGCCAGTATTTACACTGGGAAACATGGCACCAGTTACTGCAAATTTCTGTGTTAACTCTGGGAAACACAGCACCAGAATACAGCAGATTTCAGTATTAACAATGGGAAACAAAGCACCAGATTACTGAGGATTCCAGTATTAACACTGGGAAACAGAGCACCAGATTACTGCAGATTTCAGTGTTAACTCTGGGAAACAGAGCACCAGATTACTGCAGATTTCCATGTTAACTCTGGGAAACTCGGCACCAAATAACTGCAGATTTCAGTATTACCTCTAGGAAACACAGCTACAGATTACTGCAGATTTCAGTATTAACACTCGGAAACACAGCACCAGATAACTGCAAATTTCAGTGTTAACACTGGGAAACACAGAACAAGATTACTGCAGATTTCACTGTTAACTCTGAGAAACACAGCACCAGATTACTGCAGATTTCAGTATTAACAATGGGAAACACAGCATCAAATTACTACAGATTCCAGTATTTACAATGGGAAACACAGCACCAGATAACTGCAAATTTCAGTGTTAACACTGGGAAACACAGAACAAGATTACTGCAGATTTGAGTGTTAACTCTGGGAAACACAGCACCAGAATACAGCAGATTTCAGTATTAACAATGGAAAACACAGCACCAGATTACTGAAGATTCAAGTATTAACACTGGGAAACACAGCAGCAGATTACTGCCGATTTCAGCGTTAACTCTGGGAAACAGAGCACCAAATTACTGCAGATTTCAGTATTAACATTAGGAAACACAGCACCAGATAACTGCAGATTTCAGTGTTAACACTGGGAAAAACAGCACCAGATTACTGCAGATTCAGTATTAACTCTGGGAAACACGGCTACAGATTAATGAAGATTCCAGTAATAACACTGGGAAACACAGCACCAGATAACTGCAGATTTCATTTTTAACTCTGGGAAACACAGCACCAGATTACTGCAGATTTCAGTATTTACACAGGGAAACATTGCACCAGATTACTGTGGATTTCAGTGTTAACGCTGGGAAACTCAGCACCAGATTAGGGCAGATTTCAATGTTTACACTGGGAAACAGAGCACCAGATTACAGCAGATTTCAGTGTTAACTCTGGGAAACAAAGGACCAAATAAGTGCAGATTTCAGTATTAACATTGGGAAACACAGCATCAAATTACTGCAGATTCCAGTATTAACATTGGGAAACACAGCACCAGTTTCCTGAAGATTTCAGTATTAACACTGGGAAACACAGCAAAAAATTACTGCAGATTTCAGAAGTAAAATTGGGAAGCACAGCACGAAATTACTGCAGATTTCAGTATTAACACTGGGAAAACACAGCAACAGATTACTGATGATTCCATTATTAACACTGGGAAACACAGCACCAGATTACAGCAGATGCCAGTATTTACACTGGGAAACACGGCACCAGTTACTGCAAATTTCTGTGTTAACTCTGGGAAACACAGCACCAGAATACAGCAGATTTCAGTATTAACAATGGGAAACAAAGCACCAGATTACTGAGGATTCCAGTATTAACACTGGGAAACAGAGCACCAGATTACTGCAGATTTCAGTGTTAACTCTGGGAAACAGAGCACCAGATTACTGCAGATTTCCATGTTAACTCTGGGAAACTCGGCACCAAATACTGCAGATTTCAGTATTACCTCTAGGAAACACAGCTACAGATTACTGCAGATTTCACTATTAACACTCGGAAAACACAGCACCAGATAACTGCAAATTTCAGTGTTAACACTGTGAAACACAGAACAAGATTACTGCAGATTTCACTGTTAACTCTGGGAAACACAGCACCAGATTATGCAGATTTCAGTATTCACAATGGGAAACACAGGCTACAGATTAATGAAGATTCCAGTATTAACACTGGGAAACACAGCATCAGATAACTGCAAATTTCAGGGTTAACTCTGGGAAACACAGCACCAGATTACTGCAAATTTCAGTGTTAACACTGGGAAAAACAGTACCAGATTACTGCAGATTTCAGTATTAACTCTGGGAAACACGGCTACAGATTAATGAAGATTCAAGTAATAACACTGGGAAACACAGCAACAGAACTCCTGCAGATTTCATTTTTAACTCTGGGAAACACAACACCAGATTACTGCAGATTTCATTTTTAACTCTGGGAAGCAAGGCACCAGATTACTGCAGATTTCAGTGTTAATTCTGGGAAACACGGCACCAAATTACTTCAGATTTCAGTGTTAACAATGGGAAACACAGCACCAGATTACTGCAGATTTCAGTATTAACAATGGGATACACAGCAACAGATTACTGAAGATTCCAGTATTTACACTGGGAAACACATCCCCAGGTTACTGAAGATTCCAGTATTAACACTGGGAAACACAGCACCAGATTACTGCAGATTTCAGTGTTAACTCTGGGAAACACAGCACCAGATTACTGCAGATTTCAGTGTTAACTCTGGGAAACAGAGAAGCAGATTGCAGCAGATTTCAGTGTTAACACTGGGAAACTCGGCAACAAGTAGCTGCAGATTCCAGTATAACCACTGGGAAACACAGCAACAGATTACTGAAGATTCCATTATTAACACTGGGAAACACAGCACCAGATTACTGCAGATTTCAGTATTAACATGAGGAAGCACAGCACAAAATTACTGCAGATTTCAGTATTAACACTGGGAAACATGGCACCAAATAACTGCAGATTTCGGTATCAACACAGGGAAACATAGCAACAGATTTCTGATGATTGCAGAATTAACACTGGGAAATTGCAGCAGCAAATAACTGCAGATTTCAGTATTAACATTGGGAAACACAGCATCAAATTAATGCAGATTTCAGTATTAACTCTGGGAAACACAGCCCCAAATTACTGCAGATTTCAGTATTAATATTGGGAAACACAGTATCAAATTACTGCAGATTTCAGTATTAACACTGGGAAACACAGCACCAAATTACTGCAGATTTCAGTATTAACATTCGGAAACACAGCACCAAAATACTGCAGATTTCAATATTAACATTGGGAAACTCAGCACCAAATTACTGCAGATTTCAGTATTAACACTGGGAAGCAGAGCACCAAATTACTGCAGATTTCAGTATTAATATTGGGAAACACAGCATCAAATTACTGCAGATTTCAGTATTAACACTGGGAAACATAGCACCAAATTACTGCAGATTTCAGTATTAACATTGGGAACCACAGCAACAAATTACTGCAGATTTCAGTATTAACATTGGGAAACACAGCACCAAATTACTGCAGATTTCAGTATTAACACTGGAAAACACAGCACCAAATTACTACGGATTTCAGTATTAACACTGGGAAACATAGCACCAAATTACTGCAGATTTCAGTATTAACACTGGGAAACACAGCAATAAATTACTGCAGATTTCAGTATTAATATTGAGAAACACGGAATCAAATTTCTGCACATTTCAGTATTAACACTGGGAAACATAGCACCAAATTACTGCAGATTTCAGTATTAACAGTGGGAATCGCAGCAACAAATTAGTGCAGATTTCAGTATTAACATTGGGAAACACAGCACCAAATTACTGCAGATTCCATTATTAACACTGGGAAACACAGCAACAGGTTACTGCTGATTTCAGAGTGAATTCTGGGAAACACGGCACCAGATTACTGCAGATTTCAGTGTTAACTCTGGGAACAAGGGCACCAGATTACTGCAGATTTCAGTGTTAACTCTGGGAAAAACTGCACCAGAGTACTGCAGTTTTCGGTATTAACAATGGGAAACACAGCTACAGATTACAGAAGATTCCAGTATTTACACAGGGAAACATTGCACCAGATTACTGTGGAATTCAGTGTTTACGCTCGGAAACTCAGCACCAGATTAATGTGGATTTCAGTGTTAACACTGGGAAACACAGCACCAGATTACTGCAGAGTTCAGTGTTAACTCTGGAAAACAAAGGACCAAGTAACTGCAGATTTCAGTATTAACATTGGGAAACACAGCACCAAATTACTGCAGATTTCAGTATTAACACTGGAAAACACAGCACCAAATTACTACAGATTTCAGTATTAACATTGGGAAACTCAGCACCAAATTACTGCAGATTTCAGTATTAACACTGGGAAGCAGAGCACCAAATTACTGCAGATTTCAGTATTAATATTGGGAAACACAGCATCAAATTACTGCAGATTTCAGTATTAACACTGGGAAACATAGCACCAGATTACTGCAGATTTCAGTGTTAACTCTGGGAAACAGAGAAGCAGATTGCAGCAGATTTCAGTGTTAACACTGGGAAACTCGGCAACAAGTAGCTGCAGATTCCAGTATAACCACTGGGAAACACAGCAACAGATTACTGAAGATTCCATTATTAACACTGGGAAACACAGCACCAGATTACTGCAGATTTCAGTATTAACATGAGGAAGCACAGCACAAAATTACTGCAGATTTCAGTATTAACACTGGGAAACATGGCACCAAATAACTGCAGATTTCGGTATCAACACAGGGAAACATAGCAACAGATTTCTGATGATTGCAGTATTAACACTGGGAAATTGCAGCAGCAAATAACTGCAGATTTCAGTATTAACATTGGGAAACACAGCATCAATTTAATGCAGATTTCAGTATTAACTCTGGGAAACACAGCCCCAAATTACTGCAGATTTCAGTATTAATATTGGGAAACACAGTATCAAATTACTGCAGATTTCAGTATTAACACTGGGAAACACAGCACCAAATTACTGCAGATTTCAGTATTAACATTCGGGAAACACAGCACCAAAATACTGCAGATTTCAATATTAACATTGGGAAACTCAGCACCAAATTACTGCAGATTTCAGTATTAACACTGGGAAGCAGAGCACCAAATTACTGCAGATTTCAGTATTAATATTGGGAAACACAGCATCAAATTACTGCAGATTTCAGTATTAACACTGGGAAACATAGCACCAAATTACTGCAGATTTCAGTATTAACATTGGGAACCACAGCAACAAATTACTGCAGATTTCAGTATTAACATTGGGAAACACAGCACCAAATTACTGCAGATTTCAGTATTAACACTGGAAAACACAGCACCAAATTACTACGGATTTCAGTATTAACACTGGGAAACATAGCACCAAATTACTGCAGATTTCAGTATTAACACTGGGAAACACAGCAATAAATTACTGCAGATTTCAGTATTAATATTGAGAAACACGGAATCAAATTTCTGCACATTTCAGTATTAACACTGGGAAACATAGCACCAAATTACTGCAGATTTCAGTATTAACAGTGGGAATCGCAGCAACAAATTAGTGCAGATTTCAGTATTAACATTGGGAAACACAGCACCAAATTACTGCAGATTCCATTATTAACACTGGGAAACACAGCAACAGGTTACTGCTGATTTCAGAGTGAATTCTGGGAAACACGGCACCAGATTACTGCAGATTTCAGTGTTAACTCTGGGAACAAGGGCACCAGATTACTGCAGATTTCAGTGTTAACTCTGGGAAAAACTGCACCAGAGTACTGCAGTTTTCGGTATTAACAATGGGAAACACAGCTACAGATTACAGAAGATTCCAGTATTTACACAGGGAAACATTGCACCAGATTACTGTGGAATTCAGTGTTTACGCTCGGAAACTCAGCACCAGATTAATGTGGATTTCAGTGTTAACACTGGGAAACACAGCACCAGATTACTGCAGAGTTCAGTGTTAACTCTGGAAAACAAAGGACCAAGTAACTGCAGATTTCAGTATTAACATTGGGAAACACAGCACCAGATTGCTGCATATTTCTGTATTAACAGTGGGAAACACAGCATCAAATTACTGCAGATTTCAGTGTAAACTCTGGGAAACACAGCACCAGATTACTGCAGATTTCAGTGTTAACTCTGGGAAACACAGCACCAGAATACAGCAGATTTCAGTATTAACAATGGGAAACACAGCACCAGATTACTGAGGATTCCAGTATTAACACTGGGAAACAGAGCACCAGATTACTGCAGATTTCAGTGTTAACTCTGGGAAACACAGCACCAGAATACAGCAGATTTCAGTATTAACAAAGGGAAACACAGCACCAGATTACTGAAGATTCCAGTATTTACTCTGGGAAACACGGCACCAGATTACTGCAGATTTCGGTATGACACTGGGAAACACAGCACCGGATATCTGAAGGTTCCAGTATTAACACTAGGAAACACAGCACCAGATTACTGCAGATTCCAGAATTAACACTGCGAAACACAGCACCAGATTACTGCAGATTTCAGGTTGACACTGGGAAACACAGCACCAGATTACCGAAGATTCCAGTATTAACACTGGGATACACAGCACCAGATCACTATGGATTTCAGCGTTAACTATGGGAAATACAGCACCAGATTACTGCAGATTTCATTGTGAACACTGGGAAACACTTCACCAGATTACTGAAGATGCCAGCATTAACACTGGGAAACACAGCACCAGGTTACTGTGGAATTCAGTTTGACACTGGGAAACACAGCACCAGATTACTGAAGATTCCAGTATTAACACTGGGAAACACAGCAACAGGTTACGGCAGATTTCAGAGTTAACACTGGGAAACACAGCACCAGATTACTGCATATTTCAGTATGAACACTGAGAAACAAAGCACCAGATTACTGCAGATTAGATATTAACACTGGGAAACACAGCACCAGATTACTGCAGATTCCAGTGTTAACTCTGGGAAACACAGCACCAGAATACTGTGGATTTCAGTGTTAACTCTGGGAAACACAGCACCAGATTACTGCAGTTTAGATATTAACACTGGGAAACACAGCACCAGATTACTGCTGGTTTAATGTTAACTTTGGGAAACACAGGACCAGATTATAGCAGATTTCAGTGTTAACACTGGGAAACACAGGACCAGATAACAGCAGATTTCAGTATTAACACTGGGAAACACAGCACTGTATTACTGAAGATTTCAGTGCGAACACTGGGAAACACTGAACCAGAATAACACAGATTTCAGTATTTACACTGGGAAACACAGCACCAGATTACTGCAGATTTCAGTGTTAACTCTGGGAAACACAGGATCAGATTACAGCGGATTTCAAAGTTAACACTGGGAACCCAGCACCAGATTACTGCAGATGCCAGGATTTACACAGGGAAATACAGCACTAGATTACTGTGGATTTCAGTGTTAATGCTGGGAAACACAGCACCAGATTTCTGCAGATTTGAGTGTTATCTCTGGGAAACACAGGACCAGATTACAGCGGATTTCAGTGTTAACACTGGGAAACACAGGACCAGATTACTGCAGATTTCAGTATTAACATTGGGAAACACAGCACCAGATTACTGAAGACTACATTATTAACACTGGGAAAAACAGCACCAGATAACTGAAGATTTCAGTATGAACACTGGGAAACACAGCATCAGATTAATATGCATTTCGGTGTGAACACTGGGAAACACAGCACCAGATTAACGCAGATTTCAGTATTTACACTGGGAAACACAGCAACAGATTACTGCAGATTAGATATTAACACTGGGAAACAAAGCACCAGATTACTACAGATTCCAGTATTCACACTGGGAAACACAGCACCATAATATTTTGGATTTCAGTGTTGACTCTGGGAAACACAGCACCAGATTACTGTGGATTTCAGTGCTAACTCTGGGAAACACAGCACCAGATTACTGCAGATTAGATATTAACACTGGGAAACACAGAACCAGAGTAAAACAGATTTCAGTATTTACACGGAAACATAGCACCAGATTATTGCAGATTTCAGTGTTAACTCTGGGAAACACAGGATCAGATTACAGCGGATTTCAAAGTTAACACTGGGAACCCAGCACCAGATTACTGCAGATGACAGTATTTACACAGGGAAATACAGCACTAGATTACTGTGGATTTCAGTGTTAATGCTGGGAAACACAGCACCACATTACTGCAGATTTCAGTGTTAACACTGGGAAACACAGCACCAGATTACTGCAGATTTCAGGTTGACACTGGGAAACACAGCACCAGATTACCGAAGATTCCAGTATTAACACTGGGATACACAGCACCAGATCACTGTGGATTTCAGCGTTAACTCTGGGAAATACAGCACCAGATTACTGCAGATTTCATTGTGAACACTGGGAAACACTTCACCAGATTACTGAAGATGCCAGCATTAACACTGGGAAACACAGCACCAGGTTACTGTGGAATTCAGTTTGACACTGGGAAACACAGCACCAGATTACTGAAGATTCCAGTATTAACACTGGGAAGCAGAGCACCAGATTAATGTGGATTTCAGTGTGAACACTGGGAAACACAGCACCAGATTAATGCAGATTTCAGTATTTACCCTGGGAAACACAGCAACAGGTTACGGCAGATTTCAGAGTTAACACTGGGAAACACAGCACCAGATTACTGCATATTTCAGTATGAACACTGAGAAACAAAGCACCAGATTACTGCAGATTAGATATTAACACTGGGAAACACAGCACCAGATTACTGCAGATTCCAGTGTTAACTCTGGGAAACACAGCACCAGAATACTGTGGATTTCAGTGTTAACTCTGGGAAACACAGCACCAGATTACTGCAGTTTAGATATTAACACTGGGAAATGCAGCACCAGATTACTGCTGGTTTAATGTTAACTCTGGGAAACACAGGACCAGATTATAGCAGATTTCAGTGTTAACACTGGGAAACACAGGACCAGATAACAGCAGATTTCAGTATTAACACTGGGAAACACAGCACTGTATTACTGAAGATTTCAGTGCGAACACTGGGAAACACAGAACCAGAATAACACAGATTTCAGTATTTACACGGAAACACAGTACCAGATTACTGCAGATTTCAGTGTTAACTCTGGGAAACACAGGATCAGATTACAGCGGATTTCAAAGTTAACACTGGGAACCCAGCACCAGATTACTGCAGATGCCAGGATTTACACAGGGAAATACAGCACTAGATTACTGTGGATTTCAGTGTTAATGCTGGGAAACACAGCACCAGATTTCTGCAGATTTGAGTGTTATCTCTGGGAAACACAGGACCAGATTACAGCGGATTTCAGTGTTAACACTGGGAAACACAGGACCAGATTACTGCAGATTTCAGTATTAACATTGGGAAACACAGCACCAGATTACTGAAGACTACATTATTAACACTGGGAAAAACAGCACCAGGTAACTGAAGATTTCAGTATTAACACTGGGAAACACAGCACCAGATTAATATGCATTTCGGTGTGAACACTGGGAAACACAGCACCAGATTAATGCAGATTTCGGTATTTACGCTGGGAAACACAGCAACAGATTATTGCAGATTAGATATTAACACTGGGAAACAAAGCACCAGATTACTACAGATTCCAGTATTAACTCTGGGAAACACAGCACCATAATATTGTGGATTTCAGTGTTGACTCTGGGAAACACAGCACCAGATTACTGTGGATTTCAGTGCTAACTCTGGGAAACACAGCACCAGATTACTGCAGATTAGCTATTAACACTGGGAAACACAGAACCAGATTAAAACAGATTTCAGTATTTACACGGAAACACAGCCCCAGATTACTGCAGATTTCACTGTTAACACTGGGAAACACAGCACCAGATTACTGCAGATTTCAGTGTTATCTCTGGGAAACACAGGATCAGATTACAGCGGATTTCAAAGTTAACACTGGGAACCCAGCACCAGATTACTGCAGATGCCAGGATTTACACAGGGAAATACAGCACTAGATTACTGTGGATTTCAGTGTTAATGCTGGGAAACACAGCACCAGATTTCTGCAGATTTGAGTGTTATCTCTGGGAAACACAGGACCAGATTACAGCGGATTTCAGTGTTAACACTGGGAAACACAGGACCAGATTACTGCAGATTTCAGTATTAACATTGGGAAACACAGCACCAGATTACTGAAGACTACATTATTAACACTGGGAAAAACAGCACCAGATAACTGAAGATTTCAGTATGAACACTGGGAAACACAGCATCAGATTAATATGCATTTCGGTGTGAACACTGGGAAACACAGCACCAGATTAACGCAGATTTCAGTATTTACACTGGGAAACACAGCAACAGATTACTGCAGATTAGATATTAACACTGGGAAACAAAGCACCAGATTACTACAGATTCCAGTATTCACACTGGGAAACACAGCACCATAATATTTTGGATTTCAGTGTTGACTCTGGGAAACACAGCACCAGATTACTGTGGATTTCAGTGCTAACTCTGGGAAACACAGCACCAGATTACTGCAGATTAGATATTAACACTGGGAAACACAGAACCAGAGTAAAACAGATTTCAGTATTTACACGGAAACATAGCACCAGATTATTGCAGATTTCAGTGTTAACTCTGGGAAACACAGGATCAGATTACAGCGGATTTCAAAGTTAACACTGGGAACCCAGCACCAGATTACTGCAGATGACAGTATTTACACAGGGAAATACAGCACTAGATTACTGTGGATTTCAGTGCTAATGCTGGGAAACACAGCACCACATTACTGCAGATTTCAGTGTTAACACTGGGAAACACAGCACCAGATTACTGCAGATTTCAGGTTGACACTGGGAAACACAGCACCAGATTACCGAAGATTCCAGTATTAACACTGGGATACACAGCACCAGATCACTGTGGATTTCAGCGTTAACTCTGGGAAATACAGCACCAGATTACTGCAGATTTCATTGTGAACACTGGGAAACACTTCACCAGATTACTGAAGATGCCAGCATTAACACTGGGAAACACAGCACCAGGTTACTGTGGAATTCAGTTTGACACTGGGAAACACAGCACCAGATTACTGAAGATTCCAGTATTAACACTGGGAAGCAGAGCACCAGATTAATGTGGATTTCAGTGTGAACACTGGGAAACACAGCACCAGATTAATGCAGATTTCAGTATTTACCCTGGGAAACACAGCAACAGGTTACGGCAGATTTCAGAGTTAACACTGGGAAACACAGCACCAGATTACTGCATATTTCAGTATGAACACTGAGAAACAAAGCACCAGATTACTGCAGATTAGATATTAACACTGGGAAACACAGCACCAGATTACTGCAGATTCCAGTGTTAACTCTGGGAAACACAGCACCAGAATACTGTGGATTTCAGTGTTAACTCTGGGAAACACAGCACCAGATTACTGCAGTTTAGATATTAACACTGGGAAATGCAGCACCAGATTACTGCTGGTTTAATGTTAACTCTGGGAAACACAGGACCAGATTATAGCAGATTTCAGTGTTAACACTGGGAAACACAGGACCAGATAACAGCAGATTTCAGTATTAACACTGGGAAACACAGCACTGTATTACTGAAGATTTCAGTGCGAACACTGGGAAACACAGAACCAGAATAACACAGATTTCAGTATTTACACGGAAACACAGTACCAGATTACTGCAGATTTCAGTGTTAACTCTGGGAAACACAGGATCAGATTACAGCGGATTTCAAAGTTAACACTGGGAACCCAGCACCAGATTACTGCAGATGCCAGGATTTACACAGGGAAATACAGCACTAGATTACTGTGGATTTCAGTGTTAATGCTGGGAAACACAGCACCAGATTTCTGCAGATTTGAGTGTTATCTCTGGGAAACACAGGACCAGATTACAGCGGATTTCAGTGTTAACACTGGGAAACACAGGACCAGATTACTGCAGATTTCAGTATTAACATTGGGAAACACAGCACCAGATTACTGAAGACTACATTATTAACACTGGGAAAAACAGCACCAGGTAACTGAAGATTTCAGTATTAACACTGGGAAACACAGCACCAGATTAATATGCATTTCGGTGTGAACACTGGGAAACACAGCACCAGATTAATGCAGATTTCGGTATTTACGCTGGGAAACACAGCAACAGATTATTGCAGATTAGATATTAACACTGGGAAACAAAGCACCAGATTACTACAGATTCCAGTATTAACTCTGGGAAACACAGCACCATAATATTGTGGATTTCAGTGTTGACTCTGGGAAACACAGCACCAGATTACTGTGGATTTCAGTGCTAACTCTGGGAAACACAGCACCAGATTACTGCAGATTAGCTATTAACACTGGGAAACACAGAACCAGATTAAAACAGATTTCAGTATTTACACGGAAACACAGCCCCAGATTACTGCAGATTTCACTGTTAACACTGGGAAACACAGCACCAGATTACTGCAGATTTCAGTGTTATCTCTGGGAAACACAGGATCAGATTACAGCGGATTTCAAAGTTAACACTGGGAACCCAGCACCAGATTACTGCAGATGACAGTATTTACACAGGGAAATACAGCACTAGATTACTGTGGATTTCAGTGTTAATGCTGGGAAACACAGCACCAGATTAGGGCTAATTTCAGTGATAACACTGGGAAACACAGCAACAGATTACTGCAGATTTCAGTGTTAACTCTGGGAAACACAGCACCAGATTACTGCAGATTAGATATTAACACTGGGAAACAAAGCACCAGATTACTGCAGATTCCAATGTTAACTCTGGGAAACACAGCACCATAATATTGTGGATTTCAGTGTTGACTCTGGGAAAAACAGCACCAGATTACTGTGGATTTCAGTGCTGACTCTGGGAAACACAGCACCAGATTACTGTGGATTTCAGTGCTAACTCTGGGAAACAGCACCAGATTACTGCAGATTTCAGTGCTGACTCTGGGAAACACAGCACCAGATTACTGTGGATTTCAGTGCTAACTCTGGGAAACAGCACCAGATTACTGCAGATTAGATATTAACACTGGGAAACACAGCACCAGATTACTGAAGATTCCAATATTAACACTGGGAAACAGCACCAGATTACTGCAGTTTTCAGTAAGACACTGGGAAACACAGCACCGGATATCTGAAGGTTCCAGTATTAACACTGGGAAACACAGCACCAGATTACTGCAGATTCCAGTATTAACACTGGGAAACACAGCACCAGATTACTGCAGATTTCAGGTTGACACTGGGAAACAGAGCACCAGATTACCGAAGATTCCAGTATTAACACTGGGAAACACAGCACCAGATCACTGTGGATTTCAGCGTTAACTCTGGGAAACACAGCACCAGATTACTGCAGATTTCAGTGTGAACACTGGGAAACACTTCGCCAGATTACTGAAGATGCCAGGATTAACACTGGGAAACACAGCACCAGATTACTGTGGATTTCAGTTTGACACTGGGAAACACAGCACCAGATTACTGAAGGTTCCAGTATTAACACTGGGAAGCACAGCACCAGATTAATGCGGATTTCAGTGTGAACACTGGGAAACACAGCACCAGATTAATGCAGATTTCAGTATGACACTGGGAAACACAGCAACAGGTTACTGCAGATTTCAGAGTTAACACTGGGAAACACAGCACCAGATTACTGCATATTTCAGTATTAACACTGCGAAACAAAGCACCAGATTACTGCAGATTTCAGGTTGACACTGGGAAACAGAGCACCAGATTACCGAAGATTCCACTATTAACACTGGGAAACACAGCACCAGATCACTGTGGATTTCAGCGTTAACTCTGGGAAACACAGCACCAGATTACTGCAGATTTCAGTGTGAACATTGGGAAACACTTCACCAGATTACTGAAGATGCCAGCATTAACACTGGGAAACACAGCACCAGATTACTGTGGATTTCATTTTGACAATGGGAAACACAACACCAGATTACTGAAGGTTCCAGTAGTTACACTGGGAAGCACAGCACCAGATTAATGCGGATTTCAGAGTGAACACTGGGAAACACAGCACCAGATTAATGCAGATTTCAGTATTTACGCTGGGAAACACAGCACCAGATTACTGCATATTTCAGTATGAACAGTGAGAAACATAGCACCAGATTACTGCAGATTTCAGTGTTAACTCTGGGAAACACAGCACCAGAATACTGAGGATTCCAGTATTAACACTGGGAAACGCAGCACCAGATTACTGCAGATTTCAGTGTTAACTCTGGGAAACACAGGACCAGATGACAGCGGATTTCAGTGTTAACATTGGGAAACACAGGACCAGATTACTGCAGATTTCAGTATTAACATTGGGAAACACAGCACCAGATTACTGAAGACTACATTATTAACACTGGGAAAAACAGCACCAGGTAACTGAAGATTTCAGTATTAACACTGGGAAACACAGCACCAGATTAATATGCATTTCGGTGTGAACACTGGGAAACACAGCACCAGATTAATGCAGATTTCAGTATTTACACTGGGAAACACAGCAACAGATTACTGCAAATTAGATATTAACACTGGGAAACACAGCACCAGATGACTGAAGATTCCAGTATTAACAATGGGAAACACAGCACCAGATTACTGCTGATTTCAGTATTTACACTGGGAAACACTGCACCAGATTACTGCAAATTTCAGTTTGACACTGGGAGACACAGCATCAGATTACTGAAGATTCCAGTATTAACACTGGGAAACGCAACAGCAGTTCAATGAAGATTCCAGTATGAACACTGGGAATCACAGCACCAGATTACTGCAGATTTCAGTATTAACACTGAGAAACACAGCACCAGATTACAGCAGATTAGATATTAATACTAGGAAACACAGCACCAGATTACTGCAGTTTCCAGTATTAACAATGGGAAACACAGCACCAGATTACTGCAGATTAGATATGACCACTGGGAAACACAGCACCAGATTACTGCAGATTCCAGTATGAGCACTGGGAAACATAGCACAAGAATACTGTGGATTTCAGTGTTAACTCTGGGAAACACAGCACCAGATTACTGTGCATTTCTGTGCTAACTCTGGGAAACACAGCACCAGATTACTGCAGATTCCAGTGTTGACTCTGGGAAACACAGCACCAGATTACTGTGGATTTCAGTGCTAACTCTGGGAAACAGCACCAGATTACTGCAGATTAGATATTAACACTGGGAAACAAAGCAACAGATTACTGCAGATTTCAGTGTTAACTCTGGGAAACACAGCACCAGATTACTGTGGATTTCAGGGTTATCTCTGGGAAATACAGCACCATATTACTGAAGATTCCAATATTAACACTGGGAAACAGCACCAGATTACTGCAGATTTCGGTATGACACTGGGAAACACAGCACCGGATATCTGAAGGTTCCAGTATTAACACTGGGAAACACAGCACCAGATTACTGCAGATTCCAGTATTAACACTGGGAAACACAGCACCAGATTACTGCAGATTTCAGGTTGACACTGGGAAACAGAGCACCAGATTACCGAAGATTCCAGTATTAACACTGGGAAACACAGCACCAGATCACTGTGGATTTCAGCGTTAACTCTGGGAAACACAGCACCAGATTACTGCAGATTTCAGTGTGAACACTGGGAAACACTTGGCCAGATTACTGAAGATGCCAGCATTAACACTGGGAAACACAGCGCCAGATTACTGTGGATTTCAGTTTGACACTGGGAAACACAGCACCAGATTACTGAAGGTTCCAGTATTAAGACTGGGAAGCACAGCACCAGATTAATGCGGATTTCAGTGTGAACACTGGGAAACACAGCACCAGATTAATGCAGATTTCAGTATTTACACTGGGAAACACAGCAACAGGTTACTGCAGATTTCAGTATTAACACTGGGAAACAAAGCATCAGATTACTGCAGATTTCAGGTTGACACTGGGAAACAGAGCACCAGATTACCGAAGATTCCAGTATTAACACTGGGAAACACAGCACCAGATCACTGTGGATTTCAGCGTTAACTCTGGGAAACACAGCACCAGATTACTGCAGATTTCAGTGTGAACACTGGGAAACACTTCACCAGATTACTGAAGATGCCAGTATTAACACTGGGAAACACAGCACCAGATTACTTTGGATTTCAGTTTGACACTGGGAAACACAGCACCAGATTACTGTAGGTTCCAGTATTAACACTGGGAAGCACAGCACCAGATTAACGCGGATTTCAGTATTTACGCTGGGAAACACAGCAACAGGTTACTGCAGATTTCAGAGTTAACAGTGGGAAACACAGCACCAGATTACTGCATATTTCAGTATGAACACTGAGAAACACAGCACCAGATTACTGCAGATTAGATATTAACACTGAGAAACACAGCACCAGATTACTGCAGATTAGATATTAACCCTGGGAAACACAGCACCAGATTACTGCAGATTCCAGTGTTAACTCTGGGAAACACAGCACCAGAATACTGTGGGTTTCAGTGTTAACTCTCGGAAACACAGCACCAGATTACTGCAGTTTAGATATTAACACTGGGAAACGCAGCACCAGATTACTGCTGGTTTAATGTTAACTCTGGGAAACACAGGACCAGATTACAGCGGATTTCAGTGTTAACACTGGGAAACACAGGACCAGATTACTGCAGATTTCAGTATTAACATTGGGAAACACAGCACCAGATTACTGAAGACTACATTATTAACACTGGGAAAAACAGCACCAGGTAACTGAAGATTTCAGTATTAACACTGGGAAACACAGCACCAGATTAATATGCATTTCGGTGTGAACACTGGGAAACACAGCACCAGATTAACGCAGATTTCAGTATTTACACTGGGAAACACAGCAACAGATTACTGCAGATTAGATATTAACACTGGGAAACAAAGCACCAGATTACTACAGATTCCAGTATTCACTCTGGGAAACACAGCACCATAATATTATGGATTTCAGAGTTGACTCTGGGAAACACAGCACCAGATTACTGTGGATTTCAGTGCTAACTCTGGGAAACACAGCACCAGATTACTGCAGATTAGATATTAACACTGGGAAACACAGAACCAGATTAAGACATATTTCAGTATTTACACGGAAACACAGCACCAGATTACTGCAGATTTCAGTCTTAACTCTGGGAAGCACAGCACCAGATTACTGCAGATTAGATATTAACACTGGGAAACACAGAACCAGATTAAGACAGATTTCAGTATTTACACGGAAACACAGCACCCGATTACAGTTGATTTCAGTGTTAACTCTGGTAAACAAAGGACCAGATTACTGCAGATTTCAGTATTAACATTGGGAAACACAGCACCAGATTACTGAAGACTACATTATTAACACTGGGAAAAACAGCAGCAGGTTACTGAAGATTTCAGTATTAACTCAGGGAAACACAGCACCAGAATACTGCAGATTTCAGTACTAACACTGGGAAACAGCAACAAATTACTGCAGATATCAGTATTAACACTGGGAAACACAGCACCAGATTACTGCAGATTTCAGTATTCATATTGGGAAACTCAGCACCAAATTCCTGCAGATTCCAGTATTAACACTGGGAAACACAGCACCAGATTACTGAAGATTCCAGTATTAACACTGGGAAACACAACACCAGATTACTGCTGATTTCAGTGTTAACTCTGGGAAACACAGCACCAGATTACTGCAGATTTCAGTCTTAACTCTGGTAAACATGGCACCAGATTACTGCAGATTTCAGTGTTAGCTCTGGGAAGCAAGGCACAAGATTACTGTAGATTCCACTATTTGAACTGGGAAACACAGCACCAGATTACTGCAGATTTCCGTGTTAACTCTGGGAAACACAGGACCAGATTACTGCAGATTTCAGTGTTAACTCTGGGAAACAAAGGACAATATAACTGCAGATTTCAGTATTAACATTGGGAAACACAGCATCAAATTACTGCAGATTTCTGTATTAACACTGGGAAACACAGCACCAGATTACTGCAGAATTCAGTATTTGCACACGGAAACATTGCACCAGATCACTGTGGATTTCAGTGGTAACACTGTGAAACATGGCACCAGATTACTGCAGATTTCAGTGTTAACTCTGGGAAACACAGGATCAGATTACAGCGGATTTCACAGTTAACACTGGGAACCCAGCACCAGATTACTGCAGATGCCAGTATTTATACAGGGAAATACAGCACCAGATTACTGTGGATTTCAGTGTTAATGCTGGGAAACACAGCACCAGATTACTGCAGATTAGATATTAACACTGGGAAAAACAGCACCAGATTACTGCAGATTTCAGTGTTAACTCTGGGAAACACAGCACCAGATTACTGCAGTTTAGATATTAACACTGGGAAACGCAGCACCAGATTACTGCTGGTTTAATGTTAACTCTGGGAAACACAGGACCAGATTACAGCGGATTTCAGTGTTAACACTGGGAAACACAGGACCAGATTACTGCAGATTTCAGTATTAACATTGGGAAACACAGCACCAGATTACTGAAGACTACATTATTAACACTGGGAAAAACAGCACCAGGTAACTGAAGATTTCAGTATTAACACTGGGAAACACAGCACCAGATTAATATGCATTTCGGTGTGAACACTGGGAAACACAGCACCAGATTAACGCAGATTAGATATTAACACTGGGAAACAAAGCACCAGATTACTACAGATTCCAGTATTCACTCTGGGAAACACAGCACCATAATATTATGGATTTCAGAGTTGACTCTGGGAAACACAGCACCAGATTACTGTGGATTTCAGTGCTAACTCTGGGAAACACAGCACCAGATTACTGCAGATTAGATATTAACACTGGGAAACACAGAACCAGATTAAGACAGATTTCAGTATTTACATGGAAACACAGCACCAGATTACTGCAGATTTCAGTCTTAACTCTGGGAAGCACAGCACCCAATTACAGCTGATTTCAGTGTTAACTCTGGGAAACAAAGGACCAGATTACTGCAGATTTCAGTATTAACATTGGGAAACACAGCACCAGATTACTGAAGACTGCATTATTAACACTGGGAAAAACAGCAGCAGGTTACTGAAGATTTCAGTATTAACTCTGGGAAACACAGCACCAGAATACTGCAGATTTCAGTACTAACATTGGGAAACACAGCATCAAATTACTGCAGATATCAGTATTAACACTGGGAAAAACAGCACCAGATTACTGCAGATTTCAGTATTCATATTGGGAAACTCAGCACCAAATTCCTGCAGATTCCAGTATTAACACTGGGAAACACAACACCAGATTACTGCAGATTTCAGTCTTAACTCTGGGAAACATGGCACCAGATTACTGCAGATTTCAGTGTTAGCTCTGGGAAGCAAGGCACCAGATTACTGTAGATTCCACTATTTGAACTGGGAAACACAGCACCAGATTACTGCAGATTTCAGTGTTAACTCTGGGAAACACAACACCAGATTACTGCAGATTTCAGTGTTAACTCTGGGAAACAAAGGACAATATAACTGCAGATTTCAGTATTAACACTGGGAAACACAGCACCAGATTACTGCAGAATTCAGTATTTGCACACGGAAACATTGCACCAGATCACTGTGGATTTCAGTGTTAACACTGTGAAACACGGCACCAGATTACTGCAGATTTCAGTGTTAACTCTGGGAAAAACAGCACCAGCGTACTGCAGATTTCTGTGTTAACACTGGGAAAGACAGCAAAAGATTACTGCAGATTTCAGAGTTAACTCTGGGAAAGACAGCAACAGATTACTGCAGATTTCAGTGTTAACTCTGGGAAACACAGGATCAGATGACAGCGGATTTCAAAGTTAACACTGGGAAACACAGCACCAGATTACTGCAGATGCCAGTATTTACACAGGGAAATACAGCACTAGATTACTGTGGATTTCAGTGTTAATGCTGGGAAACACAGCACCACATTACTGCAGATTTCAGTGTTAACTCTGGGAAACACAGGACCAGATTACTGTGGATTACAGAGTTAACACTGGGAAACACAGCATCAGATTAATGCAGATTTCAGTTTGACACTGGGAAACACTTCACCAGATTACTGAAGGTTCCAGTATTAACCCTGGGAAGCACAGCACCAGATTAATGTGGATTTCGGTGTGAACACTGGGAAACACAGCACCAGATTAACGCAGATTTCAGTATTTACACTGGGGAACACAGCACCAGATCACTGCAAATTTCAGTTTGACACTGGGAAACACAGCACCAGATTACTGCAGATTTCAGTATTAACACTGAGAAACAGAGCACTAGATTACTGCAGATTAGATATTAATACTAGGAAACACAGCACCAGATTACTGCAGTTTTCAGTGTTAACATTGGGAAACACAGCACCAGATTAGTGTGGATTTCAGGGTTAACTCTGGGAAAAACGCCACCAGATTAATGCAGATTAGATATGAACACTGGGAAACACAGCACCAGATTACTGCAGATTCCAGTATGAACACTGGGAAACATAGCACAAGAATACTGTGGATTTCAGTGTTAACTCTGGGAAACACAGCACCAGATTACTGTGCATTTCTGTGCTAACTCTGGGAAACACAGCACCAGATTACTGCAGATTAGATATTAACACTGGGAAACAAAGCACCAGATTACTGCAGATTCCAGTGTTAACTCTGGGAAACACAGCACCATAATATTTTGGATTTCAGTGTTGACTCTGGGAAACACAGCACCAGATTACTGTGGATTTCAGGGCTAACTCTGGGGAAACACAGCACCAGATTACTGCAGATTAGATATTAACACTGGGAAAAACAGCACCAGATTACTGCAGCTTTCAGTGTTAACTCTGGGAAACACAGCACCAGATTACTGTGGATTTCAGGGTTAACCCTGGGAAACACAGCACCAGATTACTGAAGATTCCAATATTAACACTGGGAAACAGCACCAGATTACTGCAGATTTCAGTATGACACTGGGAAACACAGCACCGAATATCTGAAGGTTCCAGTATTAACACTGGGAAACACAGCATCAGATTACTGCAGATTTCAGGTTGACACTGGGAAACACAGCACCAGATTACCGAAGATTCCAGTATTAACACTGGGAAACACAGCACCAGATCACTGTGGATTTCAGCGTTAACTCTGGGAAACACAGCACCAGATTACTGCAGATTTCAGTGTTAACACTGGGAAACACTTCACCAGATTACTGAAGATGCCAGTATTAACACTGGGAAACACAGCACCAGATTACTGAAGATTCCAGTATTAACACTGGGAAACACAGCACCAGATTACTGTAGGTTCCAGTATTAACACTGGGAAGCACAGCACCAGATTAACCCGGATTTCAGTGTGAACACTGGGAAACACAGCACCAGATTACTGCAGATTTCAGAGTTAACAGTGGGAAACACAGCACCAGATTACTGCATATTTCAGTATGAACACTGAGAAACAAAGCACCAGATTACTGCAGATTAGAAATTAACACTGGGAAACACAGCACCAGATTACTGCAGATTCCAGTGTTAACTCTGGGAAACACAGCACCAGAATACTGTGGATTTCAGTGTTAACTCTGGGAAACACAGCACCAGATTACTGCAGTTTAGATATTAACACTGGGAAACACAGCACCAGATTACTGCTGGTTTAATGTTAACTCTGGGAAACACAGGACCAGATTACAGCGGATTTCAGTGTTAACACTGGGAAACACAGGACCAGATTACTGCAGATTTCAGTATTAACATTGGGAAACACAGCACCAGATTACTGAAGACTACATTATTAACACTGGGAAAAACAGCACCAGGTAACTGAAGATTTCAGTATTAACACTGGGAAACACAGCACCAGATTAATATGCATTTCGGTGTGAACACTGGGAAACACAGCACCAGATTAACGCAGATTTCAGTATTTACACTGGGAAACACAGCAACAGATTAACGCAGATTTCAGTATTTACACTGGGAAACACAGCAACAGATTACTGCAGATTAGATATTAACACTGGGAAACAAAGCACCAGATTACTACAGATTCCAGTATTCACTCTGGGAAACACAGCACCATAATATTATGGATTTCAGAGTTGACTCTGGGAAACACAGCACCAGATTACTGTGGATTTCAGTGCTAACTCTGGGAAACACAGCACCAGATTACTGCAGATTAGATATTAACACTGGGAAACACAGAACCAGATTAAGACAGATTTCAGTATTTACACGGAAACAGAGCACCAGTTTACTGAAGATTCCAGTATGAACACTAGGAAACACAGCACCAGATTACTGCAGATTTCAGTATGAACACTGGGAAACACAGCACCCGATTACAGCTGATTTCAGTGTTAACTCTGGGAAACACAAGACCAGATTACAGCGGATTTCAGTGTTAACACTGGGAAACACAGGACCAGATTACTGCAGATTTCAGTATTAACATTGGGAAACAAAGGACCAGATTACTGAAGACTACATTATTAACACTGGGAAAAACAGCAGCAGGTTACTTAAGATTTCAGTATTAACTCAGGGAAACACAGCACCAGAATACTGCAGATTTCAGTATTAACATTGGGAAACACAGCATCAAATTACTGCAGATATCAGTATTAACACTGGGAAACACAGCACCAGATTACTGCAGATTTCAGTATTCATATTGGGAAACTCAGCACCAAATTCCTGCAGATTCCAGTATTAACACTGGGAAACACAGCACCAGATTACTGAAGATTCCAGTATTAACACTGGGAAACACAACACCAGATTACTGCTGATTTCAGTGTTAACTCTGGGAAGCACAGCACCAGATTACTGCAGATTTCTGTCTTAACTCTGGTAAACATGGCACCAGATTACTGCAGATTTCAGTGTTAGCTCTTGGAAGCAAGGCACCAGATTACTGTAGATTCCACTATTTGAACTGGGAAACACAGCACCAGATTACTGCAGATTTCAATGTTAACTCTGGGTACACAGGACCAGATTACTGCAGATTTCAGTATTCACTCTGGGAAACAAAGGACAATATAACTGCAGATTTCAGTATTAACATTGGGAAACACAGCATCAAATTAATGCAGAATTCAGTATTTGCACACGGAAACATTGCACCAGATCACTGTGGATTTCAGTGGTAACACTGTGAAACACGGCACCAGATTACTGCAGATTTCAGTGTTAACACTGGGAAAGACAGCAAAAGATTACTGCAGATTTCAGTGTTAACTCTGGGAAACACAGGATCAGATTACAGCGGATTTCAAAGTTAACACTGGGAACCCAGCACCAGATTACTGCAGATGCCAGTATTTACACAGGGAAATACAGCACTAGATTACTGTGGATTTCAGTGTTAATGCTGGGAAACACATCACCACATTACTGCAGATTTCAGTGTTAACTCTGGGAAACACAGCACCAGATTACTGTGGATTTCAGAGTTAACACTGGGAAACACAGCATCAGATTACTGCAGATTTCGGTTTGACACTGGCAAACACTTCACCAGATTACTGAAAGTTCCAGTATTAACACTGGGAAGCACAGCACCAGATTAATGTGGATTTCGGTGTGAACACTGGGAAACACAGCACCAGATTAACGCAGATTTCAGTGTTAACTCTGGGAAACACAGCACGAGATTACTGCGGATTTCAGTGTTAACTCTGGGAAACACAGCACCAGATTACTGACAATTCCAGTATTTACACTGGGGAACACAGCACCAGATCACTGCAAATTTCAGTTTGACACTGGGAAACACAGCACCAGATTACTGCAGATTTCAGTATTAACACTGAGAAACAGAGCACTAGATTACTGCAGATTAGATATTAATACTAGGAAACACAGCACCAGATTACTGCAGTTTTCAGTGTTAACATTGGGAAACACAGCACCAGATTAGTGTGGATTTCAGGGTTAACTCTGGGAAAAACGCCACCAGATTAATGCAGATTAGATATGAACACTGGGAAACACAGCACCAGATTACTGCAGATTCCAGTATGAACACTGGGAAACATAGCACAAGAATACTGTGGATTTCAGTGTTAACTCTGGGAAACACAGCATCAGATTACTGTGCATTTCTGTGCTAACTCTGGGAAACACAGCACCAGATTACTGCAGATTAGATATTAACACTGGGAAACAAAGCACCAGATTACTGCAGATTCCAGTGTTAACTCTGGGAAACACAGCACCATAATATTTTGGATTTCAGTGTTGACTCTGGGAAACACAGCACCAGATTACTGAGGATTTCAGGGCTAACTCTGGGGAAACACAGCACCAGATTACTGCAGATTAGATATTAACACTGGGAAAAACAGCACCAGATTACTGCAGCTTTCAGTGTTAACTCTGGGAAACACAGCACCAGATTACTGTGGATTTCAGGGTTAACTCGGGGAAACACAGCACCAGATTACTGAAGATTCCAATATTAACACTGGGAAACAGCACCAGATTACTGCAGATTTCAGGTTGACACTGGGAAACAGAGCACCAGATTACCGAAGATTCCAGTATTAACACTGGGAAACACAGCACCAGATCACTGTGGATTTCAGTGTTAACTCTGGGAAACACAGCACCAGATTACTGCAGATTTCAGTGTTAACACTGGGAAACACTTCACCAGATTACTGAAGATGCCAGTATTAACACTGGGAAACACAGCACCAGATTACTGTGGATTTCAGTTTGACACTGGGAAACACAGCACCAGATTACTGTAGGTTCCAGTATTAACACTGGGAAGCACAGCACCAGATTAACGTGGATTTCAGTGTGAACACTGGGAAACACAGCACCAGATTACTGCAGATTTCAGAGTTAACAGTGGGAAACACAGCACCAGATTACTGCATATTTCAGTATGAACACTGAGAAACAAAGCACCAGATTACTGCAGATTAGATATTAACACTGGGAAACACAGCACCAGATTACTGCAGATTCCAGTGTTAACTCTGGGAAACACAGCACCAGAATACTGTGGATTTCAGTGTTAACTCTGGGCAACACAGCACCAGATTACTGCAGTTTAGATATTGACACTGGGAAACGCAGCACCAGATTACTGCTGTTTTAATGTTAACTCTGGGAAACACAGGACCAGATTACAGCGGATTTCAGTGTTAACACTGGGAAACACAGGACCAGATTACTGCAGATTTCAGTATTATCATTGGGAAACACAGCACCAGATTACTGAAGACTACATTATTAACACTGGGAAAAACAGCACCAGGTAACTGAAGATTTCAGTATTAACACTGGGAAACACAGCACCAGATTAATATGCATTTCGGTGTGAACACTGGGAAACACAGCACCAGATTAACGCAGATTTCAGTATTTACACTGGGAAACACAGCAACAGATTAACGCAGATTTCAGTATTTACACTGGGAAACACAGCAACAGATTACTGCAGATTAGATATTAACACTGGGAAACAAAGCACCAGATTACTACAGATTCCAGTATTCACTCTGGGAAACACAGCACCATAATATTATGGATTTCAGAGTTGACTCTGGGAAACACAGCACCAGATTACTGTGGATTTCAGTGCTAACTCTGGGAAACACAGCACCAGATTACTGCAGATTAGATATTAACACTGGGAAACACAAAACCAGATTAAGACAGATTTCAGTATTTACACGGAAACACAGCACCAGATTACTGCAGATTTCAGTCTTAACTCTGGGAAGCACAGCACCCGATTACAGCGGATTTCAGTGTTAACTCTGGGAAACACAAGACCAGATTACAGCGGATTTCAGTGTTAACACTGGGAAACACAGGACCAGATTACTGCAGATTTCAGTATTAACATTGGGAAACAAAGGACCAGATTACTGAAGTCTACATTATTAACACTGGGAAAAACAGCAGCAGGTTACTGAAGATTTCAGTATTAACTCTGGGAAACACAGCACCAGAATACTGCAGATTTCAGTATTAACATTGGGAAACACAGCATCAAATTACTGCAGATATCAGTATTAACACTGGGAAACACAGCACCAGATTACTGCAGATTTCAGTATTCATACTGGGAAACTCAGCACCAAATTCCTGCAGATTCCAATATTAACACTGGGAAACACAGCACCAGATTACTGAAGACTCCAGTATTAACACTGGGAAACACAACACCAGATTACTGCTGATTTCAGTGTTAACTCTGGGAAACACAGCACCAGATTACTGCAGATTTCAGTCTTAACTCTGGTAAACATGGCACCAGATTACTGCAGATTTCAGTGTTAGCTCTTGGAAGCAAGGCACCAGATTACTGTAGATTCCAATATTTGAACTGGGAAACACAGCACCAGATTACTGCAGATTTCAATGTTAACTCTGGGAAACACAGCACCAGATTACTGCAGATTTCAATGTTAACTCTGGGAAACACAACACCAGATTACTGCAGATTTCAGTGTTAACTCTGGGAAACAAAGGACCAGATAACTGCAGATTTCATTATTAACATTGGGAAACACAGCATCAAATTACTGCAGAATTCAGTATTTGCACACGGAAACATTGCACCAGATCACTGTGGATTTCAGTGGTAACACTGTGAAACACGGCACCAGATTACTGCAGATTTCAGTGTTAACACTGGGAAAGACAGCAAAAGATTACTGCAGATTTCAGTGTTAACTCTGGGAAACACAGGATCAGATTACAGCGGATTTCAAAGTTAACACTGGGAACCCAGCACCAGATTACTGCAGATGCCAGTATTTACACAGGGAAATACAGCACCACATTACTGTGGATTTCAGTGTTAACTCTGGGAAACACAGCACCAGATTACTGTGGATTTCAGAGTTAACACTGGGAAACACAGCATCAGATTACTGCAGATTTCGGTTTGACACTGGGAAACACTTCACCAGATTACTGAAAGTTCCAGTATTAACCCTGGGAAGCACAGCACCAGATTAATGTGGATTTCGGTGTGAACACTGGGAAACACAGCACCAGATTAACGCAGATTTCAGTATTTACACTGGGGAACACAGCACCAGATCACTGCAAATTTCAGTTTGACACTGGGAAACACAGCACCAGATTACTGCAGATTTCAGTATTAACACTGAGAAACAGAGCACCAGATTACTGCAGATTAGATATTAATACTAGGAAACACAGCACCAGATTACTGCAGTTTTCAGTGTTAACATTGGGAAACACAGCACCAGATTAGTGTGGATTTCAGTGTTAACTCTGGGAAAAACGCCACCAGATTAATGCAGATTAGATATGAACACTGGGAAACACAGCACCAGATTACTGCAGATTCCATTATGAACACTGGGAAACATAGCACAAGAATACTGTGGATTTCAGTGTTAACTCTGGGAAACACAGCACCAGATTACTGTGCATTTCTGTGCTAACTCTGGGAAACACAGCACCAGATTACTGCAGATTAGATATTAACACTGGGAAACAAAGAACCAGATTACGGCAGATTCCAGTGTTAACTCTGGGAAACACAACACCATAATATTTTGGATTTCAGTGTTGACTCTGGGAAACACAGCACCAGATTACTGTGGATTTCAGGGCTAACTCTGGGGAAACACAGCACCAGATTACTGCAGATTAGATATTAACACTGGGAAAAACAGCACCAGATTACTGCAGCTTTCAGTGTTAACTCTGGGAAACACAGCACCAGATTACTGAAGATTCCAATATTAACACTGGGAAACAGCACCAGATTACTGCAGATTTCAGTATGACACTGGGAAACACAGCACCGGATATCTGAAGGTTCCAGTATTAACACTGGGAAACACAGCACCAGATTACTGCAGATTCCAGTATTAACACTGGGAAACACAGCATCAGATTACTGCAGATTTCAGGTTGACACTGGGAAACAGAGCACCAGATTACCGAAGATTCCAGTATTAACACTGGGAAACACAGCACCAGATCACTGTGGATTTCAGCATTAACTCTGGGAAACACAGCACCAGATTACTGCAGATTTCAGTGTTAACACTGGGAAACACTTCACCAGATTACTGAAGATGCCAGTATTAACACTGGGAAACACAGCACCAGATTACTGTGGATTTCAGTTTGACACTGGGAAACACAGCACCAGATTACTGTAGGGTCCAGTATTAACACTGGGAAGCACAGCACCAGATTAACCCGGAATTCAGTGTGAACACTGGGAAACACAGCACCAGATTACTGCAGATTTCAGAGTTAACAGTGGGAAACACAGCACCAGATTACTGCATATTTCAGTATGAACACTGAGAAACACAGCACCAGATTACTGCAGATTAGATATTAACACTGAGAAACACAGCACCAGATTACTGCCGATTAGATATTAACACTGGGAAACACAGCACCAGATTACTGCAGATTCCAGTGTTAACTCTTGGAAACACAGCACCAGAATACTGTGGATTTCAGTGTTAACTCTGGGCAACACAGCACCAGATTACTGCAGTTTAGATATTGACACTGGGAAACGCAGCACCAGATTACTGCTGTTTTAATGTTAACTCTGGGAAACACAGGACCAGATTACAGCGGATTTCAGTGTTAACACTGGGAAACACAGGACCAGATTACTGCAGATTTCAGTATTAACATTGGGAAACACAGCACCAGATTACTGAAGACTACATTATTAACACTGGGAAAAACAGCACCAGGTAACTGAAGATTTCAGTATTAACACTGGGAAACACAGCACCAGATTAATATGCATTTCGGTGTGAACACTGGGAAACACAGCACCAGATTAACGCAGATTTCAGTATTTACACTGGGAAACACAGCAACAGATTAATGCAGATTTCAGTATTTACACTGGGAAACACAGCAACAGATTACTGCAGATTAGATATTAACACTGGGAAACAAAGCACCAGATTACTACAGATTCCAGTATTCACTCTAGGAAACACAGCACCATAATATTATGGATTTCAGAGTTGACTTTGGGAAACACAGCACCAGATTACTGTGGATTTCAGTGCTAACTCTGGGAAACACAGCACCAGATTACTGCAGATTAGATATTAACACTGGGAAACACAGAACCAGATTAAGACAGATTTCAGTATTTACACGGAAACACAGCACCAGATTACTGCAGATTTCAGTCTTAACTCTGGGAAGCACAGCACCCGATTACAGCTGATTTCAGTGTTAACTCTGGGAAACACAAGACCAGATTACAGCGGATTTCAGTGTTAACACTGGGAAACACAGCACCAGATTACTGCAGATTTCAGTATTAACATTGGGAAACAAAGGACCAGATTACTGAAGTCTACATTATTAACACTGGGAAAAACAGCAGCAGGTTACTGAAGATTTCAATATTAACTCTGGGAAACACAGCACCAGAATACTGCAGATTTCAGTACTAACATTGGGAAACACAGCATCAAATTACTGCAGATATCAGTATTAACACTGGGAAACACAGCACCAGATTACTGCAGATTTCAGTATTCATATTGGGAAACTCAGCACCAAATTCCTGCAGATTCCAGTATTAACACTGGGAAACACAGCACCAGATTACTGAAGACTCCAGTATTAACACTGGGAAACACAACACCAGATTACTGCTGATTTCAGTGTTAACTCTGGGAAACACAGCACCAGATTACTGCAGATTTCAGTCTTAACTCTGGTAAACATGGCACCAGATTACTGCAGATTTCAGTGTTAGCTCTTGGAAGCAAGGCACCAGATTACTGTAGATTCCAATATTTGAACTGGGAAACACAGCACCAGATTACTGCAGATTTCAATGTTAACTCTGGGAAACACAGCACCAGATTACTGCAGATTTCAATGTTAACTCTGGGAAACACAACACCATATTACTGCAGATTTCAGTGTTAACTCTGGGAAACAAATGACCAGATAACTGCAGATTTCAGTATTAACATTGGGAAACACAGCATCAAATTACTGCAGAATTCAGTATTTGCACACGGAAACATTGCACCAGATCACTGTGGATTTCAGTGGTAACACTGTGAAACACGGCACCAGATTACTGCAGATTTCAGTGTTAATACTGGGAAAGACAGCAAAAGATTACTGCAGATTTCAGTGTTAACTCTGGAAACACAGGATCAGATTACAGCGGATTTCAAAGTTAACACTGGGAACCCAGCACCAGATTACTGCAGATGCCAGTATTTACACAGGGAAATACAGCACTAGATTACTGTGGATTTCAGTGTTAACTCTGGGAAACACAGCACCAGATTACTGTGGATTTCAGAATTAACACTGGGAAACACAGCATCAGATTACTGCAGATTTCGGTTTGACACTGGGAAACACTTCACCGGATTACTGAAAGTTCCAGTATTAACACTGGGAAGCACAGTACCAGATTAATGTGGATTTCGGTGTGAACACTGGGAAACACAGCACCAGATTAACGCAGATTTCAGTATTTACACTGGGGAACACAGCACCAGATCACTGCAAATTTCAGTTTGACACTGGGAAACACAGCACCAGATTACTGCAGATTTCAGTATTAACACTGAGAAACAGAGCACCAGATTACTGCAGATTAGATATTAATACTAGGAAACACAGCACCAGATTACTGCAGATTAGATATTAATACTAGGAAACACAGCACCAGATTACTGCAGTTTTCAGTGTTAACATTGGGAAACACAGCACCAGATTAGTGTGGATTTCAGGGTTAACTCTGGGAAAAACGCCACCAGATTAATGCAGATTAGATATGAACACTGGGAAACACAGCACCAGATTACTGCAGATTCCAGTATGAACACTGGGAAACATAGCACAAGAATACTGTGGATTTCAGTGTTAACACTGGGAAACACAGCACCAGATTACTGTGCATTTCTGTGCTAACTCTGGGAAACACAGCACCAGATTACTGCAGATTAGATATTAACACTGGGAAACAAAGCACCAGATTACTGCAGATTCCAGTGTTAACTCTGGGAAACACAGCACCATAATATTTTGGATTTCAGTGTTGACTCTGGGAAACACAGCACCAGATTACTGTGGATTTCAGGGCTAACTCTGGGGAAACACAGCACCAGATTACTGCAGATTAGATATTAACACTGGGAAAAACAGCACCAGATTACTGCAGATTTCAGTGTTAACTCTGGGAAACACAGCACCAGATTACTGTGGATTTCAGGGTTAACTCTGGGAAACACAGCACCAGATTACTGAAGATTCCAATATTAACACTGGGAAACAGCACCAGATTACTGCAGATTTCAGTATGACACTGGGAAACACAGAACCGGATATCTGAAGGTTCCAGTATTAACACTGGGAAACACAGCACCAGATTACTGCAGATTCCAGTATTAACACTGGGAAACACAGCATCAGATTACTGCAGATTTCAGGTTGACACTGGGAAACAGAGCACCAGATTACCGAAGATTCCAGTATTAACACTGGGAAACACAGCACCAGATTTCTGAAGATTCCAATATTAACACTGGGAAACAGCACCAGATTACTGCAGATTTCAGTATGACACTGGGAAACTCAGCACCGGATATCTGAAGGTTCCAGTATTAACACTGGGAAACACAGCACCAGATTACTGCAGATTCCAGTATTAACACTGGGAAACACAGCATCAGATTACTGCAGATTTCAGGTTGACACTGGGAAACAGAGCACCAGATTACCGAAGATTCCAGTATTAACACTGGGAAACACAGCACCAGATCACTGTGGATTTCAGCGTTAACTCTGGGAAACTCAGCACCAGATTCCTGCAGATTTCAGTGTGAACACTGGGAAACACTTCACCAGATTACTGAAGATGCCAGCATTAACACTGGGAAACACAGCGCCAGATTACTGTGGATTTCAGTTTGACACTGGGAAACACAGCACCGGATTACTGAAGGTTCCAGTATTAACACTAGGAAGCACAGCACCAGATTAATGAGGATTTCAGTGTGAACACTGGGAAACACAGCACCAGATTAATGCAGATTTCAGTATTTACACTGGGAAACACAGCACCAGATTACTGCATATTTCAGTATGAACACTGAGAAACAAAGCACCAGATTACTGCAGATTAGATACTAACACTGGGAAACACAGCACCAGATTACTGCAGATTCCAGTGTTAACTCTGGGAAACACAGCACCAGAATACTGTGGATTTCAGTGTTAACTCTGGGAAACACAGCACCAGATTACTGCAGTTTAGATATTAACACTGGGAAACGCAGCACCAGATTACTACTGGTTTCATGCTAACACTGGGACACACAGGACCAGATAACAGCAGATTTCAGTATTAACACTGGGAAACACAGCACCACATTACTGCAGATTTCAGTATTTACATTGGGAAACACAGCACCAGATTACTGCAGATTCCAGTATTAACCCTGGGAAACACAGCACCATATTACTGAAGATTTCAGTGCGAACACTGGGAAACACAGCACCAGATTAACACAGATTTCAGTATTTACACGGAAACACAGCACCAGATTACTGCAGATTTCAGTGTTAACTCTGGGAAACACAGGATCAGATTACAGCGGATTTCAATGTTAACACTGGGAACCCAGCACCAGATTACTGCAGATGCCAGTATTTACACAGGTGAAATGCAGCACTAGATTACTGTGGATTTCAGTGTTAATGCTGGGAAACACAGCACCAGATTACTGCAGATTTCAGTGTTAACTCTGGGAAGCACAGGACCAGATTACAGCGGATTTCAGTGTTAACACTGGGAAACACAGGACCAGAATACTGCAGATTTCAGTATTAACATTGGGAAACACAGCACCAGATTACTGAAGACTACATTATTAACACTGGGAAAAACAGCACCAGTTACCTGAAGATTTCAGTATTAAAACTGGGAAACACAGCACCAAATTACTTCAGATTTCCGTATTAACACTGGGAAACACAGCACCATATTACTGCAGATTTCAGTATGAACAATGGGAAACACATCACCAGATTACTGAAGACTCCAGCATTAACACTGGGAAACACAAAACCAGATTACTGCACATTTCGGATTGACATTGGGAATCACAGCACCAGCTTACTGAAGATTCCAGTATTAACACTGGAAAACACAGCACCAGATTACTGCAGATTTCAGGTTGACACTGGGAAACACAGCAGCAGATTACCGAAGATTCCAGTATTAACACTGGGAAACACAGCACCAGATTACTGTGGATTTCAATTTTAACTCTGGGAAACCCAGCACGAGATTACTGCGGATTTCAGTGTGAACACTGGGAAACACAGCACCAGATTACTGCAGATTTCAGTTTGACAATGGGAAACACAGCACCAGATTACTGAAGGTTCCAGTATTAACACTGGGAAACACAGCACCAGATTAATGCAGATTTCGGTGTGAACACTGCGAAACACAGCACCAGATTAACGCAAATTTCAGTATTTACACTGGGAAACACAGCAACAGGTTACTGCAGATTTCAGAGTTAATACTGGGAAACACAGCACCAGATTACTGCAGATTTCAGTTTGACAATGGGAAACACAGCACCAGATTACTGAAGGTTCCAGTATTAACACTGGGAAACACAGCACCAGATTAATGCAGATTTCGGTGTGAACACTGCGAAACACAGCACCAGATTAACGCAAATTTCAGTATTTACACTGGGAAACACAGCAACAGGTTACTGCAGATTTCAGAGTTAATACTGGGAAACACAGCACCAGATTACTGCAGATTAGATATTAAGTCTGCGAAACACCGCGCCAGATTACTGCAGGTTTTAGTGTTAACTCTGGGAAACACAGGACCAGATTATAGCACATTTCAGTGTTAACACTGGGAAACACAAGACCAGATTACTGAAGATTCCAGTATTAACACGGGGTAACGCAACACCAGATTACTGCAGATTTCAGTATGAACACTGGGAAATACAGCACCAGATTACTGAAGATTTCCAGTATTAACGCTGGGAAACACAGCTTCAGATTACTGCAGATTTCAGTGTTAACACTGGGAAACACAGCACCAGATTATTGCAGATTTCACTCTGAACACTGGGAAACACAGCACCAGATTGCTGCAAATCTCAGTTTGACACTGGGAAACACAGCACCAGATTACTGAAGATTCCAGTATTAACACTGGGAAACAAAGCACCAGATTACTGCAGCTTTCAGGTTGACACTGGGAAACACAGCACAGGATTACTGAAGATTCCAGTATGAACACTGGGAAACACAGCACCAGATTACTGAAGATTCCAGTATTAACACTGGGAAACACAGCACCAGATTAATGAAGATTCCAATACTGACACTTGGAAACAGCACCAGATTAATGAAGATTCCAATACTGACACTTGGAAACAGCACCAGATTACTGCAGATTTCGGTTTGACACTGGGAAACACAGCACCAGATTACTGAAGATTCCAGTACTAACACAGGGAAACACAGCACCAGAATACTGCTGATTTCAGGTTGACACTGGGAAACACAGCAACAGGTTACTGCAGATTTCAGAGTTAACACTTGGAAACACAGCACCAGATTCCTGCATATTTCAGTATTAACACTGAGAAACACAGCACCAGATTACTGCAGATTAGATATTAACACTGGGAAACACAGCACCAGATTACTGCAGGTTCCAGTGCTAACTCTGGGAAACACAGCACCAGAATACTGTGGATGTCAGTGTTACCTCTGGGAAACACAGCACCAGATTACTGCAGATTAGATATTAACACTGGGAAACAAAGCACCAGATTACTGCAGATTCCAGTGTTAACTCTGGGAAACACAGCACCATAACATTGTGGATTTCAGTGTTGTCTCTGGGAAACACAGCACCAGATTACTGTGGATTTCAGTGCTAACTCTGGGAAACAGCACCAGATTACTGCAGATTAGATATTAACACTGGGAAATACAGCACCAGATTACTGCAGATTTCAGTGTTAACTCTGGGAAACACAGGATCAGATTACAACGGATTTCAGTGTTAACACTGGTAACCCAGCACCAGATAACTGCAGATGCCAGTATTTACTCAGGGAAATACAGCACTAGATTACGGTGGATTTCAGTATTAACGCTGGGAAACACAGCACCAGATTGCTGCAGTTTAAATATTAACACTGGGAAACACAGCACCAGATTACTGCAGGTTTTACAGTTAACTAGGGGAAACACAGGACCAGATTACAGCGGATTTCAGTGTTAACATTGTGAAACAAAGAACCAGATAACAGCAGATTTCAGTATTAACACTGAGAAACACAGCACCAGATTACTGAAGACTTCAGTGCGAACACTGGGGAACACAGCACCAGATTAACACAGATTTCAGTATTTACACGGAAACACAGCACCAGATTACTGCAGATTAGATATTCACACTGGCAAACACAGCACCAAATTACTTCAGATTTCCGTATTAACACTGGGAAACACAGCACCAGATTAATGAAGATTCCAGTATTAACACTGGGAAACAAAGCACCAGATTACTGCAGATTTCAGGTTGACACTGGGAAATACAGCACAGGATTACTGAAGATTCCAGTATGAACATTGGGAAAAACAGCACCAGATTACTGAAGATTCCAGTATTAACACTGGGAAACAAAGCATCAGATTACTGCAGCTTTCAGGTTGACACTGGGAAACACAGCACAGGATTACTGAAGATTCCAGTATGAACACTGGGAAACACAGCACCAGATTACTGAAGATTCCAGTATTAACACTGGGAAACACAGCACCAGATTAATGAAGATTCCAATACTGACACTTGGAAACAGCACCAGATTAATGAAGATTCCAATACTGACACTTGGAAACAGCACCAGATTACTGCAGATTTCGGTTTGACACTGGGAAACACAGCACCAGATTACTGAAGATTCCAGTACTAACACAGGGAAACACAGCACCAGAATACTGCTGATTTCAGGTTGACACTGGGAAACACAGCAACAGGTTACTGCAGATTTCAGAGTTAACACTTGGAAACACAGCACCAGATTCCTGCATATTTCAGTATTAACACTGAGAAACACAGCACCAGATTAATGCAGATTAGATATTAACACTGGGAAACACAGCACCAGATTACTGCAGGTTCCAGTGCTAACTCTGGGAAACACAGCACCAGAATACTGTGGATGTCAGTGTTACCTCTGGGAAACACAGCACCAGATTACTGCAGATGCCAGTATTTACACAGGGAAATACAGCACTAGATTACGGTGGATTTCAGTATTAACGCTGGGAAACACAGCACCAGATTGCTGCAGTTTAAATATTAACACTGGGAAACACAGCACCAGATTACTGCAGGTTTTACAGTTAACTAGGGGAAACACAGGACCAGATTACAGCGGATTTCAGTGTTAACATTGTGAAACAAAGAACCAGATAACAGCAGATTTCAGTATTAACACTGAGAAACACAGCACCAGATTACTGAAGACTTCAGTGCGAACACTGGGGAACACAGCACCAGATTAACACAGATTTCAGTATTTACACGGAAACACAGCACCAGATTACTGCAGATTAGATATTCACACTGGCAAACACAGCACCAAATTACTTCAGATTTCCGTATTAACACTGGGAAACACAGCACCATATTATTGCAGATTTCAGTATGAACACTGGGAAATACAGCACCAGATTACTGAAGATTCCAGTATTAACGCTGGGAAACACAGCACCAGATTACTGCAAATTTCAGTGTTAACAGTGGGAAACACAGCACCAGATTACTGCAGATTTCACTCTGAACACTGGGAAACACAGCACCAGATTACTGCAAATCTCAGTTTGACACTGGGAAATACAGCATTAGATTACGGAAGATTCCAGTATTAACACTGGGAAATGCAACACCAGATTACTGAAGATTCCAGTATTAACACTGGGAAACACAGCACCAGATTAATGAAGATTCCAGTATTAACACTGGGAAACAAAGCACCAGATTACTGCAGATTTCAGGTTGACACTGGGAAACACAGCACAGGATTACTGAAGATTCCAGTATGAACACTGGGAAACACAGCACCAGATTACAGAAGATTCCAGTATTAACACTGGGAAACAAAGCACCAGATTACTGCAGCTTTCAGGTTGACACTGGGAAACACAGCACAGGATTACTGAAGATTCCAGTATGAACACTGGGAAACACAGCACCAGATTACTGAAGATTCCAGTATTAACACTGGGAAACACAGCACCAGATTAATGAAGATTCCAATACTGACACTTGGAAACAGCACCAGATTAATGAAGATTCCAATACTGACGCTTGGAAACAGCACCAGATTACTGCAGATTTCGGTTTGACACTGGGAAACACAGCACCAGATTACTGAAGGTTCCAGTATTAACACTGGGAAAACAGCACCAGATTACTGAAGATTCCAGTATTAACACAGGGAAACACAGCACCAGATTACTGCAGATTTCAGGTTGACACTGGGAAACACAGCACCAGATTACCGAAGATTCCAGTATTAACACTGGGAAACACAGCACCAGATCACTGTGGATTTCGGTGTGAACACTGGGAAATACAGCACCAGATTAACGCAAATTTCAGTATTTACACTGGGAAACACAGCAACAGGTTACTGCAGATATCAGAGTTAACACTTGGAAACAAAGCACCAGATTACTGCATATTTCAGTATTAACACTGGGAAACACAGCACCAGATTTCTGCAGATTAGATATTAACACTGGGAAACACAGCACCAGATTACTGCAGATTGCAGTGTTAACTCTGGGAAACACAGTACCAGATTACTGCAGATTTCGGTTTGAAACTGGGAAACACAGCACCAGGTTACTGAAGATTCCAGTATTAACACTGGGAAATACAGCACCAGATTACTGCAGATTTCAGGTTGACTCTGGGAAACACAGCAGCAGATTACCGAAGATTTCAGAATTAACACTGGGAAACACAGCACCAAATTACTTCAGATTTCCGTATTAACACTGGGAAATACAGCACCAGATTACTGCAGATTTCATTCTGAACTCTGGGAAACACAGCCCCAGGTTACTGTGGATTTCAGTGTTAACTCTGGGAAACACCGCACCAGATTACTGAAGATTCCAGTATTAACACGGGGTAACGCAACACCAGATTACTGTAGATTCCAGTATTAACACTGGGAAATGCAAAACCAGATTACTGAAGTTTCCATTATGAACTCTGGGAAACACAGCACCAGATTACTGCGGATTAGATATTAATACTGGGAAACACAGCACCAGATTACTGCAGTTTCCAGTGTTAACACTGGGAAACACAGCACCTGATTACTATGGTTTCTGTGTTTAGACTGGAAAACACGGCACCAGATTACTGCAGATTAGATATTAACACTGGGAGACACAGCACCAGATTACTGCAGATTTCAGTGCTAACTCTGGGAAACACAGCACCAGGTTACTGTGGATTTCAGTGTTAACTCTGGGAAACACAGCACCAGATTACTGAAGATTCCAGTATTAACACTGGGAAACACAACACCAGATTACTGCAGATTTCGGTTTGACACTGGGAAACAGAGCACCAGATTACTGCAGATTTCAGGTTGACACTGGGAAACACAGCAGCAGATTACCGAAGATTCCAGTATTAACACTAGGAAACACAGCACCAGATTACTGTGGATTTCAGTGTTAACACTGGGAAATACAGCACCAGATTACTGCAGATTTCATTCTGAACTCTGGGAAACACAGCACCAGGTTACTGTGGATTTCAGTGTTAACTCTGGGAAACACAGCACCAGATTACTGAAGATTCCTGTATTAACACGGGGTAACGCAACACCAGATTACTGAAGATTCCAGTATTAACACTGGGAAACGCAACACCAGATTACTGAAGTTTCCATTATGAACTCTGGGAAATACAGCACCAGATTACTGCGGATTAGATATTAATACTGGGAAACACAGCACCAGATTATTGCTGTTTCCAGTGTTAACACTGGGAAACACAGCACCTGATTACTATGGTTTCTGTGTTAAGTCTGGAAAACACGGCAACAGATTACTGCAGATTAGATATTAACACTGGGAGACACAGCACCAGATTACTGCAGATTCCAGTGCTAACTCTGGGAAAAACAGCACCAGGTTACTGTGGATTTCATTGTTAACTCTGGGAAACACAGCACCAGATTACTGAAGATTCGAGTATTAACACTGGGAAACACAACACCAGATTACTGCAGATTTCGGTTTGACACTGGGAAACACAGCACCAGATTACTGTAGATTTCAGGTTGACACTAGGAAACACAGCAGCAGATTACCGAAGATTCCAGTATTAACACTGGGAAACACAGCACCAGATTACTGAAGATTCCAGTACTAACACAGGGAAACACAGCACCAGAATACTGCTGATTTCAGGTTGACACTGGGAAACACAGCAACAGGTTACTGCAGATTTCAGAGTTAACACTTGGAAACACAGCACCAGATTCCTGCATATTTCAGTATTAACACTGAGAAACACAGCACCAGATTAATGCAGATTAGATATTAACACTGGGAAACACAGCACCAGATTACTGCAGGTTCCAGTGCTAACTCTGGGAAACACAGCACCAGAATACTGTGGATGTCAGTGTTACCTCTGGGAAACACAGCACCAGATTACTGCAGATGCCAGTATTTACACAGGGAAATACAGCACTAGATTACGGTGGATTTCAGTATTAACGCTGGGAAACACAGCACCAGATTGCTGCAGTTTAAATATTAACACTGGGAAACACAGCACCAGATTACTGCAGGTTTTACAGTTAACTAGGGGAAACACAGGACCAGATTACAGCGGATTTCAGTGTTAACATTGTGAAACAAAGAACCAGATAACAGCAGATTTCAGTATTAACACTGAGAAACACAGCACCAGATTACTGAAGACTTCAGTGCGAACACTGGGGAACACAGCACCAGATTAACACAGATTTCAGTATTTACACGGAAACACAGCACCAGATTACTGCAGATTAGATATTCACACTGGCAAACACAGCACCAAATTACTTCAGATTTCCGTATTAACACTGGGAAACACAGCACCATATTATTGCAGATTTCAGTATGAACACTGGGAAATACAGCACCAGATTACTGAAGATTCCAGTATTAACGCTGGGAAACACAGCACCAGATTACTGCAAATTTCAGTGTTAACAGTGGGAAACACAGCACCAGATTACTGCAGATTTCACTCTGAACACTGGGAAACACAGCACCAGATTACTGCAAATCTCAGTTTGACACTGGGAAATACAGCATTAGATTACGGAAGATTCCAGTATTAACACTGGGAAATGCAACACCAGATTACTGAAGATTCCAGTATTAACACTGGGAAACACAGCACCAGATTAATGAAGATTCCAGTATTAACACTGGGAAACAAAGCACCAGATTACTGCAGATTTCAGGTTGACACTGGGAAACACAGCACAGGATTACTGAAGATTCCAGTATGAACACTGGGAAACACAGCACCAGATTACAGAAGATTCCAGTATTAACACTGGGAAACAAAGCACCAGATTACTGCAGCTTTCAGGTTGACACTGGGAAACACAGCACAGGATTACTGAAGATTCCAGTATGAACACTGGGAAACACAGCACCAGATTACTGAAGATTCCAGTATTAACACTGGGAAACACAGCACCAGATTAATGAAGATTCCAATACTGACACTTGGAAACAGCACCAGATTAATGAAGATTCCAATACTGACGCTTGGAAACAGCACCAGATTACTGCAGATTTCGGTTTGACACTGGGAAACACAGCACCAGATTACTGAAGGTTCCAGTATTAACACTGGGAAAACAGCACCAGATTACTGAAGATTCCAGTATTAACACAGGGAAACACAGCACCAGATTACTGCAGATTTCAGGTTGACACTGGGAAACACAGCACCAGATTACCGAAGATTCCAGTATTAACACTGGGAAACACAGCACCAGATCACTGTGGATTTCGGTGTGAACACTGGGAAATACAGCACCAGATTAACGCAAATTTCAGTATTTACACTGGGAAACACAGCAACAGGTTACTGCAGATATCAGAGTTAACACTTGGAAACAAAGCACCAGATTACTGCATATTTCAGTATTAACACTGGGAAACACAGCACCAGATTTCTGCAGATTAGATATTAACACTGGGAAACACAGCACCAGATTACTGCAGATTGCAGTGTTAACTCTGGGAAACACAGTACCAGATTACTGCAGATTTCGGTTTGAAACTGGGAAACACAGCACCAGGTTACTGAAGATTCCAGTATTAACACTGGGAAATACAGCACCAGATTACTGCAGATTTCAGGTTGACTCTGGGAAACACAGCAGCAGATTACCGAAGATTTCAGAATTAACACTGGGAAACACAGCACCAAATTACTTCAGATTTCCGTATTAACACTGGGAAATACAGCACCAGATTACTGCAGATTTCATTCTGAACTCTGGGAAACACAGCCCCAGGTTACTGTGGATTTCAGTGTTAACTCTGGGAAACACCGCACCAGATTACTGAAGATTCCAGTATTAACACGGGGTAACGCAACACCAGATTACTGAAGATTCCAGTATTAACACTGGGAAATGCAAAACCAGATTACTGAAGTTTCCATTATGAACTCTGGGAAACACAGCACCAGATTACTGCGGATTAGATATTAATACTGGGAAACACAGCACCAGATTACTGCAGTTTCCAGTGTTAACACTGGGAAACACAGCACCTGATTACTATGGTTTCTGTGTTTAGACTGGAAAACACGGCACCAGATTACTGCAGATTAGATATTAACACTGGGAGACACAGCACCAGATTACTGCAGATTTCAGTGCTAACTCTGGGAAACACAGCACCAGGTTACTGTGGATTTCAGTGTTAACTCTGGGAAACACAGCACCAGATTACTGAAGATTCCAGTATTAACACTGGGAAACACAACACCAGATTACTGCAGATTTCGGTTTGACACTGGGAAACAGAGCACCAGATTACTGCAGATTTCAGGTTGACACTGGGAAACACAGCAGCAGATTACCGAAGATTCCAGTATTAACACTAGGAAACACAGCACCAGATTACTGTGGATTTCAGTGTTAACACTGGGAAATACAGCACCAGATTACTGCAGATTTCATTCTGAACTCTGGGAAACACAGCACCAGGTTACTGTGGATTTCAGTGTTAACTCTGGGAAACACAGCACCAGATTACTGAAGATTCCTGTATTAACACGGGGTAACGCAACACCAGATTACTGAAGATTCCAGTATTAACACTGGGAAACGCAACACCAGATTACTGAAGTTTCCATTATGAACTCTGGGAAATACAGCACCAGATTACTGCGGATTAGATATTAATACTGGGAAACACAGCACCAGATTATTGCTGTTTCCAGTGTTAACACTGGGAAACACAGCACCTGATTACTATGGTTTCTGTGTTAAGTCTGGAAAACACGGCAACAGATTACTGCAGATTAGATATTAACACTGGGAGACACAGCACCAGATTACTGCAGATTCCAGTGCTAACTCTGGGAAAAACAGCACCAGGTTACTGTGGATTTCATTGTTAACTCTGGGAAACACAGCACCAGATTACTGAAGATTCGAGTATTAACACTGGGAAACACAACACCAGATTACTGCAGATTTCGGTTTGACACTGGGAAACACAGCACCAGATTACTGTAGATTTCAGGTTGACACTAGGAAACACAGCAGCAGATTACCGAAGATTCCAGTATTAACACTGGGAAACACAGCACCAGATTACTGAGGATTTCAGTGTTAACACTGGGAAACACAGGACCAGATTACTGCAGATTCCAGTATTAACATTGGGAAACACAGCACCAGATTACTGAAGACTACATTATTAACACTGGGAAAAACAGGACCAGGTAACTGAAGATTTCAGTATTAACACTGGGAAACACAGCACCAAATTACTTCAGATTTCCGTATTAACACTTCGAAACGCAGCACCATATTACTGCAGATTTCAGTATGAACACTGGGAAATACAGCACCAGATTACTGAAGATTTCCAGTATTAACGCTGGGAAACACAGCTTCAGATTACTGCAGATTTCAGTGTTAACACTGGGAAACACAGCACCAGATTACTGCAGATTTCACTCTGAACACTGGGAAACACAGCACCAGATTGCTGCAAATCTCAGTTGACACTGGGAAACACAGCATTAGATTACTGAAGATTCCAGTATTAACACTGGGAAACGCAACACCAGGTACTGAAGATTCCAGTATTAACACTGGGAAACAAAGCACCAGATTACTGCAGATTTCAGGTTGACACTGGGAAACACAGCACAGGATTACTGAAGATTCCAGTATTAACACTGAGAAACACAGCACAGGATTACAGAAGATTCCAGTATTAACACTGGGAAACACAGCACCAGATTACTGAAGATTCCAATATTGACACTGGGAAAAAGCACCAGATTACTGCAGATTTCGGTTTGACACTGGGAAACACAGCACCAGGTTACGGAGGATTCCAGTATTAACACTGGGAAACACAGCACCAGATTTCAGGTTGACACTGGGAAACACATCAGCGGATTACCGAAGGTTCCAGTATTAACACTGGGAAACACAGCACCAGATTACTGTGGATTTCAGTGTTAACTCTGGGAAACCCAGCATGAGATTACTGCACATTTCAGTGTGAACCCTGGGAAACACAGCACCAGATTACTGCAGATTTCAGTTTGACACTGGGAAACACAGCACCAGATTAGTGAAGGTCCCAGTATTAACACTGGGAAACACAGCACCAGATTAACGTAAATTTCAGTATTTACACTGGGAAACACAGCAACAGGTTAATGCAGATTTCAGAGTTAATACTGGGAAACACAGCCCAGATTACTGCAGGTTTCAGTATTAACACTGAGAAACACAGCACCAGATCACTGCAGATTAGATATTAAAACCGGAAAACACAGCACCAGATTACTGCAGGTTTTAGTGTTAACTCTGGGAAACACAGCAACAGATTACTGCAGATTTCACTCTGAACACTGGGAAACACAGCCCCAGATTACTGCAAATCTCAGTTTGACTCTGGGAAAGAGAGCATTAGATTACTGAAGATTCCAGAATTCACACTGGGAAACACAACACCGGATTACTGAAGATTCCAGTATTAACACTGGGAAACAAAGCACCAGATTACTGCAGATTTCACGTAGACACTGGGAAACACAGCACCAGATTACTGAAGATTCCAGTATTAACACTGGGAAACACAACACCAGATTACTGAAGATTCCAATATTGACACTGGCAAACACAGCACCAGATTACTGCAGATTTCAGTTTGACACTGGGAAACACAGCACCAGGTTACTGAAGATTCCAGTATTACCACTGGGAAACACAGCACCAGATGACTGCAGATTTCAGTTTGACACTGGGAAACACATCAGCGGATTACCGAACGTTCCAGTATTAACACTGGGAAACACAGCACCAGATTACTCTGGATTTCAGTGTTAACTCTGGGAAACCCAGCATGAGATTACTGCAGATTTCAGTGCGAACACTGGGAAACACAGCACCAGATTACTGCAGATTTCAGTTTGACACTGGGAAACACAGCACCAGATTACTGAAGGTTCCAGTATTAACACTGGGAAGCACAGCACCAGATTAATGCGGATTTCGGTGTGAACACTGTGAAACCCAGCACCAGATTAACGCAAATTTCAGTATTTACACTGGGAAACACAGCAACAGGTTAATGCAGATTTCAGAGTTCATACTGGGAAACACAGCACAGATTACTGCAGATTTCAGTATTAACACTGAGAAACACAGCACCAGATGACTGCAGATTAGATATTAACACTGGAAAACACAGCACCAGATTACTGCAGGTTTTAGTGTTAACTCTGGGAAACACAGGACCAGATCATAGCAGATTTCAGTGTTAACACTGGGAAACACTGGACCAGATAACTGCAGATTTCAGTATTAACACTGGGAAACACAGCACCAGATTATTGAAAATTGCAGTGTTAACATTGGCAAACACAGCACCAGATTAACACAGATTTCAGTATTTACACTGAGAAACACAGCGTAAGATTACTGCAGATTTCAGTGTTAACGCTGGGAAACACACCACCAGATTACTCAAGATTCCAGTAATAACACTGGGAAAAACAGCACCAGATTACTACAGATTTCAGTGTTTACTCTGGGAAACACAGGACCAGATTACAGCGGATTTCAGTGTTAACACTGGGAAACACAGGACCAGATTACTGCAGATTTCAGTATCAACATTGGGAAAAGCAGCACCAGATTACTGAAGACTACATTATTAACACTGGGGAAAACAGCACCAGGTAACTGAAGATTTCAGTATTAACACTGGGAAACACTGCACCAAATTACTTCAGATTTCAGTATGAACACTGGGAAATACTGCACCAGATTACTGAAGATTCCAGTATTAACGCTGGGAAACACAGCAGCAGATTACCGAAGATTCCAGTATGAACACTGGGAAACACAGCACCAGATTACTGTGGATTTCAGTGTTTACTCTGGGAAACCCAGCATGAGATTACTTCAGATTTCAGTGTGAACACTGGGAAACACAGCACCAGATTACTGCAGATTTCATGTTGACACTGGGAAACACAGCACCAGATTACTGAAGGTTCCAGTACTAACACTGGGAAACAAAGCACCAGATTACTGCAGATTTCACATTGACACTGGGAAACACAGCACAGGATTACTGAAGGTTCCAGTATTAACACTGGGAAACACAGCACCAGATTACTGAAGATTCCAGTATTAACACAGGGAAACACAGCAACAGATTACTGCAGATTTCAGGTTGACACTTGGAAACACAGCACCAGATTACCGAAGATTCCAGTATTAACACTGGGAAACACAGCACCAGATCACTGTGGATTTCGGAGAGAACACTGAGAAACACAGCACCAGATTAACGCAAATTGCAGTATTTACTCTGGGAAACACAGCAACAGGTTACTGCAGATTTCAGAGTTAACACTTGGAAACACAGCACCAGATTACTGCATATTTCAGTATTAACACTAGGAAACACAGCACCAGATTACTGCAGATTAGATATTAACACTGCGAAACACAGCACCAGATTACTGCAGATTGCAGTGTTAACTCTGGGAAACACAGCACCAGATTACTGCAGATTTCAGGTTGACACTGGGAAACACAGCAGCAGATTACCGAAGATTCTAGTATTAACACTGGGAAACACAGCACCAGATTACTGTGGATTTCAATGTTAAATCTGGAAAACACAGCACCATATTACTGCAGACTTCAGTTTGACACAGGGAAACACAGCACCAGATTACTAAAGGATCCAGTATTAACACTGGGAAAAACAGCACCAGATCACTGTGGATTACGGTGTGCACACAGGGAAACAAAGCACCAGATTAACGCAAATTTCAGTATTTACACTGGGAAACACAGCAACAGGTTACTGCAGATTTCTGAGTTAACACTTGGAAACACAGCACAAGATTACTGCATATTTCAGTATTAACACTGAGAGAAACAGCACCAGATTACTGCAGATTAGATATTAACACTGGGAAACACAGCAGCAGATTACTGCAGATTTCACGTTGACACTGGGAAACACAGCACAGGATTACTGAAGATTCCAGTATTAACACTGGGAAACACAGCACCAGATTACTGAAGATTCCATTATTAACACTGGGAAACACAGCACCAGATTACTGAAGATTCCAATATTGACACTGGGAAACAGCACCAGATTACTGCAGATTTCGGTTTGACACTGGGAAACACAGCACCAGATTACTGAAGGTTCCAGTATTAACACTGGGAAACACAGCACCAGATTACCGAAGATTCCAGTATTAACACTGGGAAACACAGCACCAGATCACTGTGGATTTCGGTGTGAACACTGAGAAACACAGCACCAGATTAACGCAAATTGCAGTATTTACTCTGGGAAACACAGCAACAGGTTACTGCAGATTTCAGAGTTAACACTTGGAAACACAGCACCAGATTACTGCATATTTCAGTATTAACACTAGGAAACACAGCACCAGATTACTGCAGATTAGATATTAACACTGCGAAACACAGCACCAGATTACTGCAGATTGCAGTGTTATCTCTGGGAAACACAGCACCAGATTACTGCAGATTTCAGGTTGACACTGGGAAACACAGCAGCAGATTACCGAAGATTCGAGTATTAACACTGGGAAACACAGCACCAGATTACTGTGGATTTCAATGTTAAATCTGGGAAACACAGCACCAGATTACTGCAGATTTCAGTTTGACACAGGGAAACACAGCACCAGATTACTGAAGGTTCCAGTATTAACACTGGGAAAAACAGCACCAGATCACTGTGGATTTCGGTGTGCACACAGGGAAACAAAGCACCAGATTAACGCAAATTTCAAGATTTACACTGGGAAACACAGCAACAGGTTACTGCAGATTTCTGAGTTAACACTTGGAAACACAGCACAAGATTACTGCATATTTCAGTATTAACACTGAGAGAAACAGCACCAGATTACTGCAGATTAGATATTAACACTGGGAAACACAGCACCAGATTACTGCAGATTCCAGTGCTAACTCTGGGAAACACAGCACCAGAATACTGTGGATTTCAGTGTTAACTCTGGGAAACACAGCACCAGATTACTGCAGTTTAGATATTAACACTGGGAAACGCAGCATCAGATTACTGCAGATTTCAGTGTTAACTCTGGGAAACACAGGACCAGATTATAGCAGATTTCAGTGTTAACACTGGGAAACACAGGACCAGATAACAGCAGATTTCAGTATTAACACTGGGAAACACAGCACCACATTACAGCAGATTTCAGTATTTACATTGGTAAACACAGCACCAGATTACTGAAGATTCCAGTGTTAACTCTGGGAAACACAGCACCAGATTACTGCGGATTCCAGTATTAACACTGAGAAACACAGCACCAGATTACTGAAGACTTCAGTGCGAACACTGGGGAACACAGCACCAGATTAACACAGATTTCAGTAGTTACACGGAAACACAGCACCAGATTACTGCAGATTTCAGTGTTAACACTGGAAAGACAGCAACAGATTACTGCAGATTTCAGTGTTAACTCTGGGAAACACAGGATCAGATTACAGCGGATTTCAAAGTTAACACTGGTAGCCCAGCACCAGATTACTGCAGATGCCAGTATTTACACAGGGAAATACAGCACCAGATTACTGAAGACTACATTATTAACACTCGGAAAAACAGCACCAGGTAACTGAAGATTTCACTATTAACACTGGGAAACACAGCACCAAATTACTTCAGATTTCCGTATTAACACTGGGAAACACAGCACCATATTACTGCAGATTTCAGTATGAACACTGGGAAATACAGCACAAGATTACTGAAGATTCCAGTATTAACGCTGGGAAACACAGCACCAGATTACTGAAGATTCCAATATTAACACTGGGAAACACAGCACCAGATTACTGCAGATTTCAGTGTTAACTCAGGGAAACACAGCACCAGATTACTTCAGATTTCAGTGTTAACTCTGGGAAACACAGCACCAGATTACTGAAGATTCCAATATTGACGCTGGCAAACACAGCACCAGATTAACACAGATTTCAGTATTTACACAGAAACACAGCAACAGATTACTGCAGATTTCAGTGTTAACACTGGAAAGACAGCAACAGATTACTGCAGATTTCAGTGTTAACTCTGGGAAACACAGGATCAGATTACAGCGGATTTCAAAGTTAACACTGGTAGCCCAGCACCAGATTACTGCAGATGCCAGTATTTACACAGGGAAATACAGCACTAGATTACTGAAGACTACATTATTAACACTGGGAAAAACAGCACCAGGTAACTGAAGATTTCAGTATGAACACTGGGAAACACAGCACCAAATTACTTCAGATTTCCGTATTAACACTGGGAAACACAGCACCATATTAGTGCAGATTTCAGTATGAACACTGGGAAATACAGCACAAGATTACTGAAGATTCCAGTATTAACGCTGGGAAACACAGCACCAGATTACTGAAGATTCCAATATTAACACTGGGAAACACAGCACCAGATTACAGCAGATTTCAGTGTTACCTCAGGGAAAAACAGCACCAGGAAACTGAAGATTTCACTATTAACACTGGGAAACACAGCACCAAATTACTTCAGATTTCCGTATTAACACTGGGAAACACAGCACCATATTACTGCAGATTTCAGTATGAACACTGGGAAATACAGCACAAGATTACTGAAGATTCCAGTATTAACGCTGGGAAACAGAGCACCAGATTACTGAAGATTCCAGTATTAACACTGGGAAACACAGCACCAGATTACTGCAGATTTCAGTGTTAACTCAGGGAAACACAGCACCAGATTACTTCAGATTTCAGTGTTAACTCTGGGAAACACAGCACCAGATTACTGAAGATTCCACTATTGACGCTGGCAAACACAGCACCAGATTACTGCAGATGTCGGTTTGACACTGGGAAACACAGCACCAGGTTACTGAAGATTCCAGTATTAACACTGGAAAACACAGCACCAGATTACTGTGGATTTCAGTATTAACTCTGGGAAACCCAGCATGAGATTACTGCAGATTTCAGTGTGAACACTGGGAAACACAGCACCAGATTGCTGCAGATTTCAGTTTGACACTGGGAAACACAGCACCAAATTACTGAAGGTTCGAGTATTAACACTGGGAGGCACAGCACCAGATTAATGCGGATTTCGGTGTGAACACTGGGGAACACAGCACCAGATTACTGCAGGTTTCAGGTTGACACTGGGAAACACAGCACCAGATTAACGCAAATTTCAGTATTTACACTGGGAAACACAGCAACAGGTTAATGCAGATTTCAGAGTTCATACTGGGAAACACAGCCCAGATTACTGCAGATTTCAGTATTAACACTGAGAAACACAGCACCAGATTACTGCAGATTAGGTATTAACACTGGAAAACACAGCACCAGATTACTGCAGGTTTTAGTGTTAACTCTGGGAAACACAGGACCAGATTATAGCAGATTTCAGTGTTAACACTGGGAAACACAGGACCAGATAACTGCAGATTTCAGTATTAACACTGGGAAACACAGCACCAGATTATTGAAGATTGCAGTGTTAACATTGGTAAACACAGCACCAGATTAACACAGATTTCAGCATTTACACTGAGAAACACAGCGTAAGATTGCTGCAGATTTCAGTGTTAACGCCGAGAAACACACCACCAGATTACTCAAGATTCCAGTATTAACACTGGGAAACACAGCACCAGATTACTGCAGATTTCAGTGTTAACTCTGGGAAACACAGGACCAGATTACTGCAGATTTCAGTATTAACATTGGGAAACGCAGCACCAGATTACTGAAGACTACATTGTTAACACTGGGAAACACTGCACCAAATTACTTCAGACTTCCGTATTAACAGCACATTTCAGTGTTAACACTGGGAAACACAGCACCATATTACTGAAGATTCCAGTATTAACGCTGGGAAACACAGCAGCAGATTACCGAAGATTCCAGTATGAACACTGGGAAGCACAGCACCAGATTACTGCAGATTTCATGTTGACACTGGGAAACACAGCACCAGATTACTGCAGATTTCAGTTTGACACAGGGAAACACAGCACCAGATTACTGAAGGTTCCAGTACTAACACTGGGAAACAAAGCACCAGATTACTGCAGATTTCACGTTGACACTGGGAAACACAGCACAGGATTACTGAAGATTCCAGTATTAACACTGGGAAACACAGCACCAGATTACTGAAGATTCCAGTATTAACACTGGGAAACACAGCACCAGATTACTGAAGATTCCAATATTGACACTGGGAAACAGCACCAGATTACTGCAGATTTCGGTTTGACACTGGGAAACACAGCACCAGATTACTGAAGGTTCCAGTATTAACACTGGGAAACACAGCACCAGATTACTGAAGATTCCAGTATTAACACAGGGAAACACAGCACCAGATTACTGCAGATTTCAGGTTGACACTGGGAAACACAGCACCAGATTACCGAAGATTCCAGTATTAACACTGGGAAACACAGCACCAGATCACTGTGGATTTCGGTGTGAACACTGAGAAACACAGCACCAGATTAACGCAAATTGCAGTATTTACTCTGGGAAACACAGCAACAGGTTACTGCAGATTTCAGAGTTAACACTTGGAAACACAGCACCAGATTACTGCATATTTCAGTATTAACACGGGGAAACACAACACCAGATTACTGCAGATTAGATATTAACACTCGGAAACACAGCACCAGATTACTGCAGATTGCAGTGTTAATTCTGGGAAACACATCACCAGATTACTGCAGATTTCGGTTTGACACTGGGAAACACAGCACCAGGTTACTGAAGATTCCAGTATTAACACTGGGAAACACAGCACCAGATTATTGCAGATTTCAGGTTGACACTGGGAAACACAGCAGCAGATTACCGAACATTCCAGTATTAACACTGGGAAACACAGCACCAGATTACTGTGGATTTCAATGTTAACTCTGGGAAACACAGCACCAGATTACTGCAGATTTCAGTTTGACACAGGGAAACACAGCACCAGATTACTGAAGGTTCCAGTATTAACACTGGGAAGCACAGCACCAGATTAACGCAAATTTCAGTATTTACACTGGGAAACACAGCAGCAGGTTACTGCAGATTTCAGAGTTAACGCTTTGAAACACAGCACCAGATTACTGCATATTTCAGTATTAACACTGAGAGAAACAGCACCAGATTACTGCAGATTAGATATTAACACTGGGAAACACAGCACCAGATCACTGCAGATTCCAGTGCTAACTCTGGGAAACACAGCACCAGAATACTGTGGATTTCAGTGTTAATTCTGGGAAACACAGCACCAGATTACTGCAGTTTAGATATTAACACTGGGAAACGCAGCATCAGATTACGGCAGCTTTTAGTGTTAACTCTGGGAAACACAGGACCAGATTATAGCAGATTTCAGTGTTAACACTGGGAAACACAGGACCAGATAACAGCAGATTTCAGTATTAACACTGGGAAACACAGCACAACATTACAGCGGATTTAAGTATTTACATTGGTAAACACAGCACCAGATTACTGAAGATTCCAGTGTTAACTCTGGGAAACACAGCACCAGATTACTGCGGATTCCAGTATTAACACTGAGAAACACAGCACCAGATTACTGAAGACTTCAGTGCGAACACTGGGGAACACAGCACCAGATTAACACAGATTTCAGTATTTACACGGAAACACGGCACCAGATTACTGCAGATTTCAGTGTTAACACTGGAAAGACAGCAACAGATTACTGCAGATTTCAGTGTTAACTCTGGGAAACACAGGATCAGATTACAGCGGATTACAAAGTTAACACTGGTAGCCCAGCACCAGATTACTGCAGATGCCAGTATTTACACAGGAAATACAGCACTAGATTACTGAAGACTACATTATTAGCACTGGGAAAAACAGCACCAGGTAACTGAAGATTTCAGTATGAACACTGGGAAACACAGCACCAAATTACTTCAGATTTCCGTATTAACACTGGGAAACACAGCACAATATTAGTGCAGATTTCAGTATGAACACTGGGAAATACAGCACAAGATTACTGAAGATTCCAGTATTAACGCTGGGAAACACAGCACCAGATTACTGAAGATTCCAGTATTAACACTGGGAAACACAGCACCAGATTACTGCAGATTTCAGTGTTAACTCAGGGAAACACAGCACCACATTACTGCAGATTTCACTCTGAACACTGGGAAACACAGCACCAGATTACTGCAAATCTCAATTTGACACTGGGAAATACAGCAGCAGATTACTGAAGATACCAGTATTAACACTGGGAAATGCAACACCAGATTACTGAAGTTTCCAGTATGAACTCTGGGAAACACAGCACCAGATTACTGCAGATTTCAGTATTAACATTGGGAAACACAGCACCAAATTACTGCAGATTTCAGTATTAACACTGGGAAACACAGCACCAGATGACTGCGGATTAGATATTAATACTGGGAAACACAGCACCAAATTACTGCTGTTTCCAGCGTTAACACTGGGAAACACAGAACCAGATTACAATGGTTTCAGTGTTAACTCTGGGAAACACGGCACCAGATTAATGCAGATTAGATATTAACACTGGGAAACACTGCACAAGATTACTGCAGATTCCAGTGCTAACTCTGGGAAACACAGCACCAGATTACTGTCGATTTCAGTGTTAACTCTGGGAAACACAGCACCAGATTACTGAAGATTCCAGTATTAACACTGGGAAACACAGCACCAGATTACTGCAGATTTCGGTTTGACACTGGGAAACACAGCACCAGGTTACTGAAGATTCCAGTATTAACACAGGGAAACACAGCAGCAGATTACCGAAGATTCCAGTATTAACACTGGGAAACACAGCACCAGATTACTGTGGATTTCAGTGTTAACTCTGGGAAACCCAGCATGAGATTACTGCACATTTCAGTGTGAACACTGGGAAACACTGCACCAGATTACTGCAGATTTCAGTTTGACACTGCGAAACACAGCACCAAATTACTGAAGGTTCCAGTGTTAACACTGGGAAGCACAGCACCAGATTAATGCAGATTTCGGTGTGAGCACTGCGAAACGCAGCACCAGATTAACGCAAATTTCAGTGTTAACACTGGGAAACACAGCCCAGATTAATGCAGATTTCAGTATTAACACTGAGAAACACAGCACCAGATTACTGCAGATTAGATATTAACACTGCAAAACAGCACCAGATTACAAAAGGTTTCAGTGTTAACTCTGGGAAACACAGGACCAGATTATAGCAGATTTCAGTATTAACACTGGGAAACACAGCACCATATTACTGAAGATTCCAGTATTAACGCTGGGAAACACAGCAGCAGATTACCGAAGATTCCAGTATGAACACTGGGAAACACAGCACCAGATTACTGTGGATTTCAGTGTTAACTCTGGGAAACCCAGCATGAGATTACTTCAGATTTGAGTGTGAACACTGGGAAGCACAGCACCAGATTACTGCAGATTTCATGTTGACACTGGGAAACACAGCACCAGATTACTGAAGGTTCCAGTACTAACACTGGGAAACAAAGCACCAGATTACTGCAGATTTCACGTTGACACTGGGAAACACAGCACAGGATTACTGAAGATTCCAGTATTAACACTGGGAAACACAGCACCAGATTACTGAAGATTCCAGTATTAACACTGGGAAACACAGCACCAGATTACTGAAGATTCCAATATTGACACTGGGAAACAGCACCAGATTACTGCAGATTTCGGTTTGACACTGGGAAACACAGCACCAGATTACTGAAGGTTCCAGTATTAACACTGGGAAACACAGCACCAGATTACTGAAGATTCCAGTATTAACACAGGGAAACACAGCACCAGATTACTGCAGATTTCAGGTTGACACTGGGAAACACAGCACCAGATTACCGAAGATTCCAGTATTAACCCTGGGAAACACAGCACCAGATCACTGTGGATTTTGGTGTGAACACTGAGAAACACAGCACCAGATTAACGCAAATTGCAGAATTTACTCTGGGAAACACAGCAACAGGTTACTGCAGATTTCAGAGTTAACACTTGGAAACACAGCACCAGATTACTGCATATTTCAGTATTAATATGGGGAAACACAACACCAGATTACTGCAGATTAGATATTAACACTCGGAAACACAGCACCAGATTACTGCAGATTGCAGTGTTAACTCTGGGAAACACATCACCAGATTACTGCAGATTTCGGTTTGACACTGGGAAACACAGCACCAGGTTACTGAAGATTCCAGTATTAACACTGGGAAACACAGCACCAGATTATTGCAGATTTCAGGTTGACACTGGGAAACACAGCAGCAGATTACCGAACATTCCAGTATTGACACTGGGAAACACAGCTCCAGATTACTGTGGATTTCAATGTTAACTCTGGGAAACACAGCACCAGATTACTGCAGATTTCAGTTTGACACAGGGAAACACAGCACCAGATTACTGAAGGTTCCAGTATGAACACTGGGAAGCACAGCACCAGATTAATGCGGATTTCGGTGTGAACACAGGGAAACACAGCACCAGATTACTGCAGATTTCAGTGTTAACTCTGGGAAACACAGCACCAGATTACTGAAGATTCCAATATTAACACTGGGAAACACAGCACCAGATTACTGCAGATTTCAGTGTTAACTCAGGGAAAAACAGCACCAGGTAACTGAAGATTTCAGTGTTAACTCTGGGAAACACAGCACCAGATTACTGTGGATTTCAGTATTAACTCTGGGAAACACAGCATGAGATTACTGCAGATTTCAGTGTTAACACTGGGAAACACTTCACCAGATTACTGCAGATGTCGGTTTGACACTGGGAAACACAGCACCAGGTTACTGAAGATTCCAGTATTAACACTGGGAAACACAGCACCAGATTACTGTGGATTTCAGTGTTAACTCTGGGAAACACAGCACCAGATTACTGCAGATGTCGGTTTGACACTGGGAAACACAGCACCAGGTTACTGAAGATTCCAGTATTAACACTGGGAAACACAGCACCAGATTACTGTGGATTTCAGTATTAACTCTGGGAAACACAGCATGAGATTACTGCAGATTTCAGTGTGAACACTGGGAAACACAACACCAGATTACTGCAGATTTCAGTTTGACACTGGGAAACACAGCACCAGATTAATGCGGATTTCGGTGTGAACACTGCGAAACCCAGCACCAGATTAACGCAAATTTCAGTATTTACACTGGGAAACACAGCAACAGGTTAATGCAGATTTCAGAGTTCATACTGGGAAACACAGCCCAGATTACTGCAGATTTCAGTATTAACACTGAGAAACACAGCACCAGATTACTGCAGATTAGGTATTAACACTGGAAAACACAGCACCAGATTACTGCAGGTTTTAGTGTTAACTCTGGGAAACACAGGACCAGATTATAGCAGATTTCAGTGTTAACACTGGGAAACACAGGACCAGATAACTGCAGATTTCAGTATTAACACTGGGAAACACAGCACCAGATTATTGAAGATTGCAGTGTTAACATTGGTAAACACAGCACCAGATTAACACAGATTTCAGCATTTACACTGAGAAACACAGCGTAAGATTACTGCAGATTTCAGTGTTAACGCCGAGAAACACACCACCAGATTACTCAAGATTCCAGTATTAACACTGGGAAACACAGCACCAGATTACTGCAGATTTCAGTGTTAACTCTGGGAAACACAGGACCAGATTACAGCAGATTTCAGTGTTAACACTGGGAAACACAGGACCAGATTACTGCAGATTTCAGTATTAACATTGGGAAACGCAGCACCAGATTACTGAAGACTACATTGTTAACACTGGGAAACACTGCACCAAATTACTTCAGACTTCCGTATTAACAGCACATTTCAGTGTTAACACTGGGAAACACAGCACCATATTACTGAAGATTCCAGTATTAACGCTGGGAAACACAGCAGCAGATTACCGAAGATTCCAGTATGAACACTGGGAAGCACAGCACCAGATTACTGCAGATTTCATGTTGACACTGGGAAACACAGCAGCAGATTACTGCAGATTTCAGTTTGACACAGGGAAACACAGCACCAGATTACTGAAGGTTCCAGTACTAACACTGGGAAACAAAGCACCAGATTACTGCAGATTTCACGTTGACACTGGGAAACACAGCACAGGATTACTGAAGATTCCAGTATTAACACTGGGAAACACAGCACCAGATTACTGAAGATTCCAGGATTAACACTGGGAAACACAGCAGCAGATTACTGTGGATTTCAGTATTAACTCTGGGAAACACAGCATGAGATTACTGCAGATTTCAGTGTGAACACTGGGAAACACAACACCAGATTACTGCAGATTTCAGTTTGACACTGGGAAACACAGCACCAGATTAATGCGGATTTCGGTGTGAACACTGCGAAACCCAGCACCAGATTAACGCAAATTTCAGTATTTACACTGGGAAACACAGCAACAGGTTAATGCAGATTTCAGAGTTCATACTGGGAAACACAGCCCAGATTACTGCAGATTTCAGTATTAACACTGAGAAACACAGCACCAGATTACTGCAGATTAGGTATTAACACTGGAAAACACAGCACCAGATTACTGCAGGTTTTAGTGTTAACTCTGGGAAACACAGGACCAGATTATAGCAGATTTCAGTGTTAACACTGGGAAACACAGGACCAGATAACTGCAGATTTCAGTATTAACACTGGGAAACACAGCACCAGATTATTGAAGATTGCAGTGTTAACATTGGTAAACACAGCACCAGATTAACACAGATTTCAGCATTTACACTGAGAAACACAGCGTAAGATTACTGCAGATTTCAGTTTTAACGCCGAGAAACACACCACCAGATTACTCAAGATTCCAGTATTAACACTGGGAAACACAGCACCAGATTACTGCAGATTTCAGTGTTAACTCTGGGAAACACAGGACCAGATTACAGCAGATTTCAGTGTTAACACTGGGAAACACAGGACCAGATTACTGCAGATTTCAGTATTAACATTGGGAAACGCAGCACCAGATTACTGAAGACTACATTGTTAACACTGGGAAACACTGCACCAAATTACTTCAGACTTCCGTATTAACAGCACATTTCAGTGTTAACACTGGGAAACACAGCACCATATTACTGAAGATTCCAGTATTAACGCTGGGAAACACAGCAGCAGATTACCGAAGATTCCAGTATGAACACTGGGAAGCACAGCACCAGATTACTGCAGATTTCATGTTGACACTGGGAAACACAGCACCAGATTACTGCAGATTTCAGTTTGACACAGGGAAACACAGCACCAGATTACTGAAGATTCCAGTATTAACACTGGGAAACACAGCACCAGATTACTGCAGATTTCAGTGTTAACTCAGGGAAACACAGCACCACATTACTGCAGATTTCCCTCTGAACACTGGGAAACACAGCACCAGATTACTGCAAATCTCAATTTGACACTGGGAAATACAGCAGCAGATTACTGAAGATACCAGTATTAACACTGGGAAATGCAACACCAGATTACTGAAGTTTCCAGTATGAACTCTGGGAAACACAGCACCAGATTACTGCAGATTTCAGTATTAACATTGGGAAACACAGCACCAAATTACTGCAGATTTCAGTATTAACACTGGGAAACACAGCACCAGATTACTGCGGATTAGATATTAATACTGGGAAACACAGAACCAGATTACAATGGTTTCAGTGTTAACTCTGGGAAACACGGCACCAGATTAATGCAGATTAGATATTAACACTGGGAAACACTGCACAAGATTACTGCAGATTTCAGTGTTAACTCTGGGAAACACAGCACCAGATTACTGAAGATTCCAGTATTAACACTGGGAAACACAGCACCAGATTACTGCAGATTTCGGTTTGAAACTGGGAAACACAGCACCAGGTTACTGAAGATTCCAGTATTAACACTGGGAAACACAGCATCAGATTACTGCAGATTTCAGGTTGACACTGGGAAACACAGCAGCAGATTACCGAAGATTCCAGTATTAACACTGGGAAACACAGCACCAGATTACTGTGGATTTCAGTGTTAACTCTGGGAAACCCAGCATGAGATTACTGCACATTTCAGTGTGAACACTGGGAAACACAGCACCAGATTACTGCAGATTTCAGTTTGACACTGGGAAACACAGCACCAAATTACTGAAGGTTCCAGTGTTAACACTGGGAAGCACAGTACCAGATTAATGCAGATTTCAGTGTGAACACTGCGAAACGCAGCACCAGATTAACGCAAATTTCAGTATTTACACTGGGAAACACAGCAACAGTTTAATGCAGATATCAGAGTTAATACTGGGAAACACAGCCCAGATTAATGCAGATTTCAACATTAACACTGAGAAACACAACACCAGATTACTGCAGATTCGATATTAACACTGCAAAACAGCACCAGATTACAGAAGGTTTCAGTGTTAACTTTGGGAAACACAGCACCATATTACTGAAGATCCCAGTATTAACGCTGGGAAACACAGCAGCAGATTACCGAAGATTCCAGTATGAACACTGGGAAACACAGCACCAGATTACTGTGGATTTCAGTGTTAACTCTGGGAAACCCAGCATGAGATTACTTCAAATTTCAGTGTGAACACTGGGAAACACAGCACCAGATTACTGAAGGTTCCAGTACTAACACTGGGAAACAAAGCACCAGATTACTGCAGATTTCACGTTGACACTGGGAAACACAGCACAGGATTACTGAAGATTCCAGTAATAACACTGGGAAACACAGCACCAGATTACTGAAGATTCCAGTATTAACACTGGGAAGCACAGCACCAGATTACTGAAGATTCCAATATTGACACTGGGAAACAGCACCAGATTACTGCAGATTTCGGTTTGACACTGGGAAACACAGCACCAGATTACTGAAGGTTCCAGTATTAACACTGGGAAACACAGCACCAGATTACTGAAGATTCCAGTATTAACACAGGGAAACACAGCACCAGATTACTGCAGATTTCAGGTTGACACTGGGAAACACAACACCAGATTACTGAAGATTCCAGTATTAACACTGGGAAACACAGCACCAGATCACTGTGGATTTCGGTGTGAACACTGAGAAACACAGCACCAGATTAACGCAAATTGCAGTATTTACTCTGGGAAACACAGCAACAGGTTACTGCAGATTTCAGAGTTAACACTTGGAAACACAACACCAGATTACTGCATATTTCAGTATTAACACTGGGAAACACAGCACCAGATTACTGCAGATTAGATATTAACACTCGGAAACACAGCACCAGATTACTGCAGATTGCAGTGTTAACTCTGGGAAACACAGCACCAGATTACTGCAGATTTCGGTTTGACACTGGGAAACACAGCACCAGGTTACTGAAGATTCCAGTATTAACACTGGGAAACACAGCACCAGATTATTGCAGATTTCAGGTTGACACTGGGAAACACAGCAGCAGATTACCGAAGATTCCAGTATTAACACAGGGAAACACAGCACCAGATTACTGAAGGTTCCAGTATTAACACTGGGAAGCACAGCACCAGATTAATGTGGATTCGGTGTGAACACTGGGAAACACAGCACCAGATTAATGCAAATTTCAGTATTTACACTGGGAAACACAGCAGCAGATTACCGAAGATTCCAGGATTAACACTGGGAAACACAGCACCAGATTACTGTGGATTTCAGTGTTAACTGTGGGAAACCAAGCATGAGATTACTGCAGATTTCAGTGTGAACACTGGGAAACACAGCACCAAATTACTGAAGGTTCCAGTATTAACACTGGGAAGCACAGAACCAGGTTAATGCGGATTTTGGTGTGAACACTGCGAAACACAGCACCAGATTAACGCAAATTTCAGTATTTACACTGGGAAACACAGCAACAGGTTACTGCAGATTTCAGAGTTAACACTTGGAAACACAGCACCAGATTACTGCATATTTCATTATTAACACTGGGAAACGCAGCATCAGATTACTGCAGCTTTTAGTGTTAACTCTGGGAAACACGGGACCAGATTATAGCAGATTTCAGTGTTAACACTGGGAAACACAGGACCAGATAACAGCAGATTTCAGTATTAACACTGGGAAACACAGCACCAAATTACAGCAGATTTCAGTATTTACATTGGTAAACACAGCACCAGATTACTGAAGATTCCAGTGTTAACTCTGGGAAACACAGCACCAGATTACTGCGGATTCAAGTATTAACACGGAGAAACACAGCACCAGATTACTGAAGACTTCAGTGCGAACACTGGGGAACACAGCACCAGATTAACACAGATTTCAGTATTTACACGGAAACACAGCACCAGATTACTGCAGATTTCAGTGTTAACACTGGAAAAAACAGCACCAGGTAACTGAAGATTTCACTATTAACACTGGGAAACACAGCACCAAATTACTTCAGATTTCCGTATTAACACTGGGAAACACAGCACCATATTACTGCAGATTTCAGTATGAACACTGGGAAATACAGCACAAGATTACTGAAGATTCCAGTATTAACGCTGGGAAACACAGCACCAGATTACTGAAGATTCCAGTATTAACACTGGGAAACACAGCACCAGATTACTGAAGGTTCCAGTATTAACACTGGGAAACACAGCACCAGATTACTGAAGATTCCAATATTGACACTGGGAAACAGCACCAGATTACTGCAGATTTCGGTTTGACACTGGGAAACACAGCACCAGATTACTGAAGGTTCCAGTATTAACACTGGGAAACACAGCACCAGATTACTGAAGATTCCAGTATTAACACAGGGAAAAACAGCACCAGATTACTGCAGATTTCAGGTTGACACTTGGAAACACAGCACCAGATTACCGAAGATTCCAGTACTAACACTGGGAAACACAGCACCAGATTAACGCAAATTGCAGTATTTACTCTGGGAAACACAGCAACAGGTTACTGCAGATTTCAGAGTTAACACTTGGAAACACAACACCAGATTACTGCATATTTCAGTATTAACACTGGGAAACACAGCACCAGATTACTGCAGATTAGATATTAACACTCGGAAACACAGCACCAGATTACTGCAGATTGCAGTGTTAACTCTGGGAAACACAGCACCAGATTACTGCAGATTTCGGTTTGACACTGGGAAACACAGCACCAGGTTACTGAAGATTCCAGTATTAACACTGGGAAACACAGCACCAGATTATTGCAGATTTCAGGTTGACACTGGGAAACACAGCAGCAGATTACCGAAGATTCCAGTATTAACACAGGGAAACACAGCACCAGATTACTGAAGGTTCCAGTATTAACACTGGGAAGCACAGCACCAGATTAATGCGGATTCGGTGTGAACACTGGGAAACACAGCACCAGATTAATGCAAATTTCAGTATTTACACTGGGAAACACAGCACCATATTACTGCAGATTTCAGTATGAACACTGGGAAATACAGCACAAGATTACTGAAGATTCCAGTATTAACGCTGGGAAACACAGCACCAGATTACTGAAGATTCCAGTATTAACACTGGGAAACACAGCACCAGATTACTGCAGATTTCAGTGTTAACTCAGGGAAACACAGCACCAGATTACTGCAGATTTCACTCTGAACACTGGGAAACACAACACCAGATTACTGAAGATTCCAGTATTAACACTGGGAAACACAGCACCAGATTACTGCAGATTTCGGTTTGACACTGGGAAACACAGCACCAGGTTACTGAAGATTCCAGTATTAACACAGGGAAACACAGCAGCAGATTACCGAAGATTCCAGTATTAACACTGGGAAACACAGCACCAGATTACTGTGGATTTCAGTGTTAACTCTGGGAAACCCAGCATGAGATTACTGCACATTTCAGTGTGAACACTGGGAAACACAACACCAGATTACTGAAGATTCCAGTATTAACACTGGGAAACACAGCACCAGATTACTGCAGATTTCGGTTTGACACTGGGAAACACAGCACCAGGTTACTGAAGATTCCAGTATTAACACAGGGAAACACAGCAGCAGATTACCGAAGATTCCAGTATTAACACTGGGAAACACAGCACCAGATTACTGTGGATTTCAGTGTTAACTCTGGGAAACCCAGCATGAGATTACTGCACATTTCAGTGTGAACACTGGGAAACACTGCACCAGATTACTGCAGATTTCAGTTTGACACTGCGAAACACAGCACCAAATTACTGAAGGTTCCAGTGTTAACACTGGGAAGCACAGCACCAGATTAATGCAGATTTCGGTGTGAACACTGCGAAACGCAGCACCAGATTAACGCAAATTTCAGTGTTAACACTGGGAAACACAGCCCAGATTAATGCAGATTTCAGTATTAACACTGAGAAACACAGCACCAGATTACTGCAGATTAGATATTAACACTGCAAAACAGCACCAGATTACAAAAGGTTTCAGTGTTAACTCTGGGAAACACAGGACCAGATTATAGCAGATTTCAGTATTAACACTGGGAAACACAGCACCATATTACTGAAGATTCCAGTATTAACGCTGGGAAACACAGCAGCAGATTACCGAAGATTCCAGTATGAACACTGGGAAACACAGCACCAGATTACTGTGGATTTCAGTGTTAACTCTGGGAAACCCAGCATGAGATTACTTCAGATTTGAGTGTGAACACTGGGAAGCACAGCACCAGATTACTGCAGATTTCATGTTGACACTGGGAAACACAGCACCAGATTACTGAAGGTTCCAGTACTAACACTGGGAAACAAAGCACCAGATTACTGCAGATTTCACGTTGACACTGGGAAACACAGCACAGGATTACTGAAGATTCCAGTATTAACACTGGGAAACACAGCACCAGATTACTGAAGATTCCAGTATTAACACTGGGAAACACAGCACCAGATTACTGAAGTTTCCAATATTGACACTGGGAAACAGCACCAGATTACTGCAGATTTCGGTTTGACACTGGGAAACACAGCACCAGATTACTGAAGGTTCCAGTATTAACACTGGGAAACACAGCACCAGATTACTGAAGATTCCAGTATTAACACAGGGAAACACAGCACCAGATTACTGCAGATTTCAGGTTGACACTGGGAAACACAGCACCAGATTACCGAAGATTCCAGTATTAACACTGGGAAACACAGCACCAGATCACTGTGGATTTTGGTGTGAACACTGAGAAACACAGCACCAGATTAACGCAAATTGCAGAATTTACTCTGGGAAACACAGCAACAGGTTACTGCAGATTTCAGAGTTAACACTTGGAAACACAGCACCAGATTACTGCATATTTCAGTATTAATATGGGGAAACACAACACCAGATTACTGCAGATTAGATATTAACACTCGGAAACACAGCACCAGATTACTGCAGATTGCAGTGTTAACTCTGGGAAACACATCACCAGATTACTGCAGATTTCGGTTTGACACTGGGAAACACAGCACCAGATTACTGAAGATTCCAGTATTAACACTGGGAAACACAGCACCAGATTATTGCAGATTTCAGGTTGACACTGGGAAACACAGCAGCAGATTACCGAACATTCCAGTATTGACACTGGGAAACACAGCACCAGATTACTGTGGATTTCAATGTTAACTCTGGGAAACACAGCACCAGATTACTGCAGATTTCAGTTTGACACAGGGAAACACAGCACCAGATTACTGAAGGTTCCAGTATGAACACTGGGAAGCACAGCACCAGATTAATGCGGATTTCGGTGTGAACACAGGGAAACACAGCACCAGATTACTGCAGATTTCAGTGTTAACTCTGGGAAACACAGCACCAGATTACTGAAGATTCCAATATTAACACTGGGAAACACAGCACCAGATTACTGCAGATTTCAGTGTTAACTCAGGGAAAAACAGCACCAGGTAACTGAAGATTTCAGTGTTAACTCTGGGAAACACAGCACCAGATTACTGCAGATGTCGGTTTGACACTGGGAAACACAGCACCAGGTTACTGAAGATTCCAGTATTAACACTGGGAAACACAGCACCAGATTACTGTGGATTTCAGTATTAACTCTGGGAAACACAGCATGAGATTACTGCAGATTTCAGTGTGAACACTGGGAAACACAACACCAGATTACTGCAGATTTCAGTTTGACACTGGGAAACACAGCACCAGATTAATGCGGATTTCGGTGTGAACACTGCGAAACCCAGCACCAGATTAACGCAAATTTCAGTATTTACACTGGGAAACACAGCAACAGGTTAATGCAGATTTCAGAGTTCATACTGGGAAACACAGCCCAGATTACTGCAGATTAGGTATTAACACTGGAAAACACAGCACCAGATTACTGCAGGTTTTAGTGTTAACTCTGGGAAACACAGGACCAGATTATAGCAGATTTCAGTGTTAACACTGGGAAACACAGGACCAGATAACTGCAGATTTCAGTATTAACACTGGGAAACACAGCACCAGATTATTGAAGATTGCAGTGTTAACATTGGTAAACACAGCACCAGATTAACACAGATTTCAGCATTTACACTGAGAAACACAGCGTAAGATTACTGCAGATTTCAGTGTTAACGCCGAGAAACACACCACCAGATTACTCAAGATTCCAGTATTAACACTGGGAAACACAGCACCAGATTACTGCAGATTTCAGTGTTAACTCTGGGAAACACAGGACCAGATTACAGCAGATTTCAGTGTTAACACTGGGAAACACAGGACCAGATTACTGCAGATTTCAGTATTAACATTGGGAAACGCAGCACCAGATTACTGAAGACTACATTGTTAACACTGGGAAACACTGCACCAAATTACTTCAGACTTCCGTATTAACAGCACATTTCAGTGTTAACACTGGGAAACACAGCACCATATTACTGAAGATTCCAGTATTAACGCTGGGAAACACAGCAGCAGATTACCGAAGATTCCAGTATGAACACTGGGAAGCACAGCACCAGATTACTGCAGATTTCATGTTGACACTGGGAAACACAGCACCAGATTACTGCAGATTTCAGTTTGACACAGGGAAACACAGCACCAGATTACTGAAGGTTCCAGTACTAACACTGGGAAACAAAGCACCAGATTACTGCAGATTTCACGTTGACACTGGGAAACACAGCACAGGATTACTGAAGATTCCAGTATTAACACTGGGAAACACAGCACCAGATTACTGAAGATTCCAGTATTAACACTGGGAAACACAGCACCAGATTACTGAAGATTCCAATATTGACACTGGGAAACAGCACCAGATTACTGCAGATTTCGGTTTGACACTGGGAAACACAGCACCAGATTACTGAAGGTTCCAGTATTAACACTGGGAAACACAGCACCAGATTACTGAAGATTCCAGTATTAACACAGGGAAACACAGCACCAGATTACTGCAGATTTCAGGTTGACACTGGGAAACACAGCACCAGATTACCGAAGATTCCAGTATTAACACTGGGAAACACAGCACCAGATCACTGTGGATTTCAGTGTGAACACTGAGAAACACAGCACCAGATTAACGCAAATTGCAGTATTTACTCTGGGAAACACAGCAACAGGTTACTGCAGATTTCAGAGTTAACACTTGGAAACACAGCACCAGATTACTGCATATTTCAGTATTAACACGGGGAAACACAACACCAGATTACTGCAGATTAGATATTAACACTCGGAAACACAGCACCAGATTACTGCAGATTGCAGTGTTAACTCTGGGAAACACATCACCAGATTACTGCAGATTTCGGTTTGACACTGGGAAACACAGCACCAGGTTACTGAAGATTCCAGTATTAACACTGGGAAACACAGCACCAGATTATTGCAGATTTCAGGTTGACACTGGGAAACACAGCAGCAGATTACCGAACATTCCAGTATTAACACTGGGAAACACAGCACCAGATTACTGTGGATTTCAATGTTAACTCTGGGAAACACAGCACCAGATTACTGCAGATTTCAGTTTGACACAGGGAAACACAGCACCAGATTACTGAAGGTTCCAGTATTAACACTGGGAAGCACAGCACCAGATTAACGCAAATTTCAGTATTTACACTGGGAAACACAGCAACAGGTTACTGCAGATTTCAGAGTTAACGCTTTGAAACACAGCACCAGATTACTGCATATTTCAGTATTAACACTGAGAGAAACAGCACTAGATTACTGCAGATTAGATATTAACACTGGGAAACACAGCACCAGATCACTGCAGATTCCAGTGCTAACTCTGGGAAACACAGCACCAGAATACTGTGGATTTCAGTGTTAACTCTGGGAAACACAGCACCAGATTACTGCAGTTTAGATATTAACACTGGGAAACGCAGCATCAGATTACGGCAGCTTTTAGTGTTAACTCTGGGAAAAACAGGACCAGATTATAGCAGATTTCAGTGTTAACACTGGGAAACACAGGACCAGATAACAGCAGATTTCAGTATTAACACTGGGAAACACAGCACAACATTACAGCAGATTTAAGTATTTACATTGGTAAACACAGCACCAGATTACTGAAGATTCCAGTGTTAACTCTGGGAAACACAGCACCAGATTACTGCGGATTCCAGTATTAACACTGAGAAACACAGCACCAGATTACTGAAGACTTCAGTGCGAACACTGGGGAACACAGCACCAGATTAACACAGATTTCAGTATTTACACGGAAACACGGCACCAGATTACTGCAGATTTCAGTGTTAACACTGGAAAGACAGCAACAGATTACTGCAGATTTCAGTGTTAACTCTGGGAAACACAGGATCAGATTACAGCGGATTTCAAAGTTAACACTGGTAGCCCAGCACCAGATTACTGCAGATGCCAGTATTTACACAGGAAATACAGCACTAGATTACTGAAGACTACATTATTAACACTGGGAAAAACAGCACCAGATTACTGAAGACTACATTGTTAACACTGGGAAACACTGCACCAAATTACTTCAGACTTCCGTATTAACAGCACATTTCAGTGTTAACACTGGGAAACACAGCACCATATTACTGAAGATTCCAGTATTAACGCTGGGAAACACAGCAGCAGATTACCGAAGATTCCAGTATGAACACTGGGAAGCACAGCACCAGATTACTGCAGATTTCATGTTGACACTGGGAAACACAGCACCAGATTACTGCAGATTTCAGTTTGACACAGGGAAACACAGCACCAGATTACTGAAGGTTCCAGTACTAACACTGGGAAACAAAGCACCAGATTACTGCAGATTTCACGTTGACACTGGGAAACACAGCACAGGATTACTGAAGATTCCAGTATTAACACTGGGAAACACAGCACCAGATTACTGAAGATTCCAGTATTAACACTGGGAAACACAGCACCAGATTACTGAAGATTCCAATATTGACACTGGGAAACAGCACCAGATTACTGCAGATTTCGGTTTGACACTGGGAAACACAGCACCAGATTACTGAAGGTTCCAGTATTAACACTGGGAAACACAGCACCAGATTACTGAAGATTCCAGTATTAACACAGGGAAACACAGCACCAGATTACTGCAGATTTCAGGTTGACACTGGGAAACACAGCACCAGATTACCGAAGATTCCAGTATTAACACTGGGAAACACAGCACCAGATCACTGTGGATTTCAGTGTGAACACTGAGAAACACGGCACCAGATTAACGCAAATTGCAGTATTTACTCTGGGAAACACAGCAACAGGTTACTGCAGATTTCAGAGTTAACACTTGGAAACACAGCACCAGATTACTGCATATTTCAGTATTAACACGGGGAAACACAACACCAGATTACTGCAGATTAGATATTAACACTCGGAAACACAGCACCAGATTACTGCAGATTGCAGTGTTAACTCTGGGAAACACATCACCAGATTACTGCAGATTTCGGTTTGACACTGGGAAACACAGCACCAGGTTACTGAAGATTCCAGTATTAACACTGGGAAACACAGCACCAGATTATTGCAGATTTCAGGTTGACACTGGGAAACACAGCAGCAGATTACCGAACATTCCAGTATTAACACTGGGAAACACAGCACCAGATTACTGTGGATTTCAATGTTAACTCTGGGAAACACAGCACCAGATTACTGCAGATTTCAGTTTGACACAGGGAAACACAGCACCAGATTACTGAAGGTTCCAGTATTAACACTGGGAAGCACAGCACCAGATTAACGCAAATTTCAGTATTTACACTGGGAAACACAGCAACAGGTTACTGCAGATTTCAGAGTTAACGCTTTGAAACACAGCACCAGATTACTGCATATTTCAGTATTAACACTGAGAGAAACAGCACTAGATTACTGCAGATTAGATATTAACACTGGGAAACACAGCACCAGATCACTGCAGATTCCAGTGCTAACTCTGGGAAACACAGCACCAGAATACTGTGGATTTCAGTGTTAACTCTGGGAAACACAGCACCAGATTACTGCAGTTTAGATATTAACACTGGGAAACGCAGCATCAGATTACGGCAGCTTTTAGTGTTAACTCTGGGAAAAACAGGACCAGATTATAGCAGATTTCAGTGTTAACACTGGGAAACACAGGACCAGATAACAGCAGATTTCAGTATTAACACTGGGAAACACAGCACAACATTACAGCAGATTTAAGTATTTACATTGGTAAACACAGCACCAGATTACTGAAGATTCCAGTGTTAACTCTGGGAAACACAGCACCAGATTACTGCGGATTCCAGTATTAACACTGAGAAACACAGCACCAGATTACTGAAGACTTCAGTGCGAACACTGGGGAACACAGCACCAGATTAACACAGATTTCAGTATTTACACGGAAACACGGCACCAGATTACTGCAGATTTCAGTGTTAACACTGGAAAGACAGCAACAGATTACTGCAGATTTCAGTGTTAACTCTGGGAAACACAGGATCAGATTACAGCGGATTTCAAAGTTAACACTGGTAGCCCAGCACCAGATTACTGCAGATGCCAGTATTTACACAGGAAATACAGCACTAGATTACTGAAGACTACATTATTAACACTGGGAAAAACAGCACCAGATTACTGAAGACTACATTGTTAACACTGGGAAACACTGCACCAAATTACTTCAGACTTCCGTATTAACAGCACATTTCAGTGTTAACACTGGGAAACACAGCACCATATTACTGAAGATTCCAGTATTAACGCTGGGAAACACAGCAGCAGATTACCGAAGATTCCAGTATGAACACTGGGAAGCACAGCACCAGATTACTGCAGATTTCATGTTGACACTGGGAAACACAGCACCAGATTACTGCAGATTTCAGTTTGACACAGGGAAACACAGCACCAGATTACTGAAGGTTCCAGTACTAACACTGGGAAACAAAGCACCAGATTACTGCAGATTTCACGTTGACACTGGGAAACACAGCACAGGATTACTGAAGATTCCAGTATTAACACTGGGAAACACAGCACCAGATTACTGAAGATTCCAGTATTAACACTGGGAAACACAGCACCAGATTACTGAAGATTCCAATATTGACACTGGGAAACAGCACCAGATTACTGCAGATTTCGGTTTGACACTGGGAAACACAGCACCAGATTACTGAAGGTTCCAGTATTAACACTGGGAAACACAGCACCAGATTACTGAAGATTCCAGTATTAACACAGGGAAACACAGCACCAGATTACTGCAGATTTCAGGTTGACACTGGGAAACACAGCACCAGATTACCGAAGATTCCAGTATTAACACTGGGAAACACAGCACCAGATCACTGTGGATTTCAGTGTGAACACTGAGAAACACAGCACCAGATTAACGCAAATTGCAGTATTTACTCTGGGAAACACAGCAACAGGTTACTGCAGATTTCAGAGTTAACACTTGGAAACACAGCACCAGATTACTGCATATTTCAGTATTAACACGGGGAAACACAACACCAGATTACTGCAGATTAGATATTAACACTCGGAAACACAGCACCAGATTACTGCAGATTGCAGTGTTAACTCTGGGAAACACATCACCAGATTACTGCAGATTTCGGTTTGACACTGGGAAACACAGCACCAGGTTACTGAAGATTCCAGTATTAACACTGGGAAACACAGCACCAGATTATTGCAGATTTCAGGTTGACACTGGGAAACACAGCAGCAGATTACCGAACATTCCAGTATTAACACTGGGAAACACAGCACCAGATTACTGTGGATTTCAATGTTAACTCTGGGAAACACAGCACCAGATTACTGCAGATTTCAGTTTGACACAGGGAAACACAGCACCAGATTACTGAAGGTTCCAGTATTAACACTGGGAAGCACAGCACCAGATTAACGCAAATTTCAGTATTTACACTGGGAAACACAGCAACAGGTTACTGCAGATTTCAGAGTTAACGCTTTGAAACACAGCACCAGATTACTGCATATTTCAGTATTAACACTGAGAGAAACAGCACTAGATTACTGCAGATTAGATATTAACACTGGGAAACACAGCACCAGATCACTGCAGATTCCAGTGCTAACTCTGGGAAACACAGCACCAGAATACTGTGGATTTCAGTGTTAACTCTGGGAAACACAGCACCAGATTACTGCAGTTTAGATATTAACACTGGGAAACGCAGCATCAGATTACGGCAGCTTTTAGTGTTAACTCTGGGAAAAACAGGACCAGATTATAGCAGATTTCAGTGTTAACACTGGGAAACACAGGACCAGATAACAGCAGATTTCAGTATTAACACTGGGAAACACAGCACAACATTACAGCAGATTTAAGTATTTACATTGGTAAACACAGCACCAGATTACTGAAGATTCCAGTGTTAACTCTGGGAAACACAGCACCAGATTACTGCGGATTCCAGTATTAACACTGAGAAACACAGCACCAGATTACTGAAGACTTCAGTGCGAACACTGGGGAGCACAGCACCAGATTAACACAGATTTCAGTATTTACACGGAAACACGGCACCAGATTACTGCAGATTTCAGTGTTAACACTGGAAAGACAGCAACAGATTACTGCAGATTTCAGTGTTAACTCTGGGAAACACAGGATCAGATTACAGCGGATTTCAAAGTTAACACTGGTAGCCCAGCACCAGATTACTGCAGATGCCAGTATTTACACAGGAAATACAGCACTAGATTACTGAAGACTACATTATTAACACTGGGAAAAACAGCACCAGATTACTGAAGACTACATTGTTAACACTGGGAAACACTGCACCAAATTACTTCAGACTTCCGTATTAACAGCACATTTCAGTGTTAACACTGGGAAACACAGCACCATATTACTGAAGATTCCAGTATTAACGCTGGGAAACACAGCAGCAGATTACCGAAGATTCCAGTATGAACACTGGGAAGCACAGCACCAGATTACTGCAGATTTCATGTTGACACTGGGAAACACAGCACCAGATTACTGCAGATTTCAGTTTGACACAGGGAAACACAGCACCAGATTACTGAAGGTTCCAGTACTAACACTGGGAAACAAAGCACCAGATTACTGCAGATTTCACGTTGACACTGGGAAACACAGCACAGGATTACTGAAGATTCCAGTATTAACACTGGGAAACACAGCACCAGATTACTGAAGATTCCAGTATTAACACTGGGAAACACAGCACCAGATTACTGAAGATTCCAATATTGACACTGGGAAACAGCACCAGATTACTGCAGATTTCGGTTTGACACTGGGAAACACAGCACCAGATTACTGAAGGTTCCAGTATTAACACTGGGAAACACAGCACCAGATTACTGAAGATTCCAGTATTAACACAGGGAAACACAGCACCAGATTACTGCAGATTTCAGGTTGACACTGGGAAACACAGCACCAGATTACCGAAGATTCCAGTATTAACACTGGGAAACACAGCACCAGATCACTGTGGATTTCAGTGTGAACACTGAGAAACACAGCACCAGATTAACGCAAATTGCAGTATTTACTCTGGGAAACACAGCAACAGGTTACTGCAGATTTCAGAGTTAACACTTGGAAACACAGCACCAGATTACTGCATATTTCAGTATTAACACGGGGAAACACAACACCAGATTACTGCAGATTAGATATTAACACTCGGAAACGCAGCACCAGATTACTGCAGATTGCAGTGTTAACTCTGGGAAACACATCACCAGATTACTGCAGATTTCGGTTTGACACTGGGAAACACAGCACCAGGTTACTGAAGATTCCAGTATTAACACTGGGAAACACAGCACCAGATTATTGCAGATTTCAGGTTGACACTGGGAAACACAGCAGCAGATTACCGAACATTCCAGTATTAACACTGGGAAACACAGCACCAGATTACTGTGGATTTCAATGTTAACTCTGGGAAACACAGCACCAGATTACTGCAGATTTCAGTTTGACACAGGGAAACACAGCACCAGATTACTGAAGGTTCCAGTATTAACACTGGGAAGCACAGCACCAGATTAACGCAAATTTCAGTATTTACACTGGGAAACACAGCAACAGGTTACTGCAGATTTCAGAGTTAACGCTTTGAAACACAGCACCAGATTACTGCATATTTCAGTATTAACACTGAGAGAAACAGCACTAGATTACTGCAGATTAGATATTAACACTGGGAAACACAGCACCAGATCACTGCAGATTCCAGTGCTAACTCTGGGAAACACAGCACCAGAATACTGTGGATTTCAGTGTTAACTCTGGGAAACACAGCACCAGATTACTGCAGTTTAGATATTAACACTGGGAAACGCAGCATCAGATTACGGCAGCTTTTAGTGTTAACTCTGGGAAAAACAGGACCAGATTATAGCAGATTTCAGTGTTAACACTGGGAAACACAGGACCAGATAACAGCAGATTTCAGTATTAACACTGGGAAACACAGCACAACATTACAGCAGATTTAAGTATTTACATTGGTAAACACAGCACCAGATTACTGAAGATTCCAGTGTTAACTCTGGGAAACACAGCACCAGATTACTGCGGATTCCAGTATTAACACTGAGAAACACAGCACCAGATTACTGAAGACTTCAGTGCGAACACTGGGGAACACAGCACCAGATTAACACAGATTTCAGTATTTACACGGAAACACGGCACCAGATTACTGCAGATTTCAGTGTTAACACTGGAAAGACAGCAACAGATTACTGCAGATTTCAGTGTTAACTCTGGGAAACACAGGATCAGATTACAGCGGATTTCAAAGTTAACACTGGTAGCCCAGCACCAGATTACTGCAGATGCCAGTATTTACACAGGAAATACAGCACTAGATTACTGAAGACTACATTATTAACACTGGGAAAAACAGCACCAGGTAACTGAAAATTTCACTATTAACACTGGGAAACACAGCACCAAATTACTTCAGATTTCCGTATTAACACTGGGAAACACAGCACCATATTAGTGCAGATTTCAGTATGAACACTGGGAAATACAGCACAAGATTACTGAAGATTCCAGTATTAACGCTGGGAAACACAGCACCAGATTACTGAAGATTCCAGTATTAACACTGGGAAACACAGCACCAGATTACTGCAGATTTCAGTGTTAACTCAGGGAAACACAGCACCACATTACTGCAGATTTCCCTCTGAACACTGGGAAACACAGCACCAGATTACTGCAAATCTCAATTTGACACTGGGAAATACAGCAGCAGATTACTGAAGATACCAGTATTAACACTGGGAAATGCAACACCAGATTACTGAAGTTTCCAGTATGAACTCTGGGAAACACAGCACCAGATTACTGCAGATTTCAGTATTAACATTGGGAAACACAGCACCAAATTACTGCAGATTTCAGTATTAACACTGGGAAACACAGCACCAGATTACTGCGGATTAGATATTAATACTGGGAAACACAGAACCAGATTACAATGGTTTCAGTGTTAACTCTGGGAAACATGGCACCAGATTAATGCAGATTAGATATTAACACTGGGAAACACTGCACAAGATTACTGCAGATTCCAGTGCTAACTCTGGGAAACACAGCACCAGATTACTGTCGATTTCAGTGTTAACTCTGGGAAACACAGCACCAGATTACTGAAGATTCCAGTATTAACACTGGGAAACACAGCACCAGATTACTGCAGATTTCGGTTTGAAACTGGGAATCACAGCACAAGGTTACTGAAGATTCCAGTATTAACACTGGGAAACACAGCATCAGATTACTGCAGATTTCAGGTTGACACTGGGAAACACAGCAGCAGATTACCGAAGATTCCAGTATTAACACTGGGAAACACAGCACCAGATTACTGTGGATTTCAGTGTTAACTCTGGGAAACCCAGCATGAGATTACTGCACATTTCAGTGTGAACACTGGGAAACACAGCACCAGATTACTGCAGATTTCAGTTTGACACTGGGAAACACAGCACCAAATTACTGAAGGTTCCAGTGTTAACACTGGGAAGCACAGCACCAGATTAATGCAGATTTCAGTGTGAACACTGCGAAACGCAGCACCAGATTAACGCAAATTTCAGTATTTACACTGGGAAACACAGCAACAGTTTAATGCAGATATCAGAGTTAATACTGGGAAACACAGCCCAGATTAATGCAGATTTCAATATTAACACTGAGAAACACAGCACCAGATTACTGCAGATTCGATATTAACACTGCAAAACAGCACCAGATTACAGAAGGTTTCAGTGTTAACTCTGGGAAACACAGCACCATATTACTGAAGATTCCAGTATTAACGCTGGGAAACACAGCAGCAGATTACCGAAGATTCCAGTATGAACACTGGGAAACACAGCACCAGATTACTGTGGATTTCAGTGTTAACTCTGGGAAACCCAGCATGAGATTACTTCAGATTTCAGTGTGAACACTGGGAAACACAGCACCAGATTACTGAAGGTTCCAGTACTAACACTGGGAAACAAAGCACCAGATTACTGCAGATTTCACGTTGACACTGGGAAACACAGCACAGGATTACTGAAGATTCCAGTATTAACACTGGGAAACACAGCACCAGATTACTGAAGATTCCAGTATTAACACTGGGAAACACAGCACCAGATTACTGAAGATTCCAATATTGACACTGGGAAACAGCACCAGATTACTGCAGATTTCGGTTTGACACTGGGAAACACAGCACCAGATTACTGAAGGTTCCAGTATTAACACTGGGAAACACAGCACCAGATTACTGAAGATTCCAGTATTAACACAGGGAAAAACAGCACCAGATTACTGCAGATTTCAGGTTGACACTTGGAAACACAGCACCAGATTACCGAAGATTCCAGTACTAACACTGGGAAACACAGCACCAGATTAACGCAAATTGCAGTATTTACTCTGGGAAACACAGCAACAGGTTACTGCAGATTTCAGAGTTAACACTTGGAAACACAACACCAGATTACTGCATATTTCAGTATTAACACTGGGAAACACAGCACCAGATTACTGCAGATTAGATATTAACACTCGGAAACACAGCACCAGATTACTGCAGATTGCAGTGTTAACTCTGGGAAACACAGCACCAGATTACTGCAGATTTCGGTTTGACACTGGGAAACACAGCACCAGGTTACTGAAGGTTCCAGTATTAACACTGGGAAACACAGCACCAGATTATTGCAGATTTCAGGTTGACACTGGGAAACACAGCAGCAGATTACCGAAGATTCCAGTATTAACACAGGGAAACACAGCACCAGATTACTGAAGGTTCCAGTATTAACACTGGGAAGCACAGCACCAGATTAATGCGGATTCGGTGTGAACACTGGGAAACACAGCACCAGATTAATGCAAATTTCAGTATTTACACTGGGAAACACAGCACCATATTACTGCAGATTTCAGTATGAGCACTGGGAAATACAGCACAAGATTACTGAAGATTCCAGTATTAACGCTGGGAAACACAGCACCAGATTACTGAAGATTCCAGTATTAACACTGGGAAACACAGCACCAGATTACTGCAGATTTCAGTGTTAACTCAGGGAAACACAGCACCAGATTACTGCAGATTTCACTCTGAACACTGGGAAACACAGCACCAGATTACTGAAGATTCCAGTATTAACATTGGGAAACACAGCACCAGATTACTGCAGATTTCGGTTTGACACTGGGAAACACAGCACCAGGTTACTGAAGATTCCAGTATTAACACAGGGAAACACAGCAGCAGATTACCGAAGATTCCAGTATTAACACTGGGAAACACAGCACCAGATTACTGTGGATTTCAGTGTTAACTCTGGGAAACCCAGCATGAGATTACTGCACATTTCAGTGTGAACACTGGGAAACACTGCACCAGATTACTGCAGATTTCAGTTTGACACTGCGAAACACAGCACCAAATTACTGAAGGTTCCAGTGTTAACACTGGGAAGCACAGCACCAGATTAATGCAGATTTCGGTGTGAACACTGCGAAACGCAGCACCAGATTAACGCAGATTTTAGTGTTAACACTGGGAAACACAGCCCAGATTAATGCAGATTTCAGTATTAACACTGTGAAACACAGCACCAGATTACTGCAGATTAGATATTAACACTGCAAAACAGCACCAGATTACAAAAGGTTTCAGTGTTAACTCTGGGAAACACAGGACCAGATTATAGCAGATTTCAGTATTAACACTGGGAAACACAGCACCATATTACTGAAGATTCCAGTATTAACGCTGGGAAACACAGCAGCAGATTACCGAAGATTCCAGTATGAACACTGGGAAACACAGCACCAGATTACTGTGGATTTCAGTGTTAACTCTGGGAAACCCAGCATGAGATTACTTCAGATTTGAGTGTGAACACTGGGAAGCACAGCACCAGATTACTGCAGATTTCATGTTGACACTGGGAAACACAGCACCAGATTACTGAAGGTTCCAGTACTAACACTGGGAAACAAAGCACCAGATTACTGCAGATTTCACGTTGACACTGGGAAACACAGCACAGGATTACTGAAGATTCCAGTATTAACACTGGGAAACACAGCACCAGATTACTGAAGATTCCAGTATTAACACTGGGAAACACAGCACCAGATTACTGAAGATTCCAATATTGACACTGGGAAACAGCACCAGATTACTGCAGATTTCGGTTTGACACTGGGAAACACAGCACCAGATTACTGAAGGTTCCAGTATTAACACTGGGAAACACAGCACCAGATTACTGAAGATTCCAGTATTAACACAGGGAAACACAGCACCAGATTACTGCAGATTTCAGGTTGACACTGGGAAACACAGCACCAGATTACCGAAGATTCCAGTATTAACACTGGGAAACACAGCACCAGATCACTGTGGATTTTGGTGTGAACACTGAGAAACACAGCACCAGATTAACGCAAATTGCAGAATTTACTCTGGGAAACACAGCAACAGGTTACTGCAGATTTCAGAGTTAACACTTGGAAACACAGCACCAGATTACTGCATATTTCAGTATTAATATGGGGAAACACAACACCAGATTACTGCAGATTAGATATTAACACTCGGAAACACAGCACCAGATTACTGCAGATTGCAGTGTTAACTCTGGGAAACACATCACCAGATTACTGCAGATTTCGGTTTGACACTGGGAAACACAGCACCAGGTTACTGAAGATTCCAGTATTAACACTGGGAAACACAGCACCAGATTATTGCAGATTTCAGGTTGACACTGGGAAACACAGCAGCAGATTACCGAACATTCCAGTATTGACACTGGGAAACACAGCACCAGATTACTGTGGATTTCAATGTTAACTCTGGGAAACACAGCACCAGATTACTGCAGATTTCAGTTTGACACAGGGAAACACAGCACCAGATTACTGAAGGTTCCAGTATGAACACTGGGAAGCACAGCACCAGATTAATGCGGATTTCGGTGTGAACACAGGGAAACACAGCACCAGATTACTGCAGATTTCAGTGTTAACTCTGGGAAACACAGCACCAGATTACTGAAGATTCCAATATTAACACTGGGAAACACAGCACCAGATTACTGCAGATTTCAGTGTTAACTCAGGGAAAAACAGCACCAGGTAACTGAAGATTTCAGTGTTAACTCTGGGAAACACAGCACCAGATTACTGCAGATGTCGGTTTGACACTGGGAAACACAGCACCAGGTTACTGAAGATTCCAGTATTAACACTGGGAAACACAGCACCAGATTACTGTGGATTTCAGTATTAACTCTAGGAAACACAGCATGAGATTACTGCAGATTTCAGTGTGAACACTGGGAAACACAACACCAGATTACTGCAGATTTCAGTTTGACACTGGGAAACACAGCACCAGATTAATGCGGATTTCGGTGTGAACACTGCGAAACCCAGCACCAGATTAACGCAAATTTCAGTATTTACACTGGGAAACACAGCAACAGGTTAATGCAGATTTCAGAGTTCATACTGGGAAACACAGCCCAGATTACTGCAGATTTCAGTATTAACACTGAGAAACACAGCACCAGATTACTGCAGATTAGGTATTAACACTGGAAAACACAGCACCAGATTACTGCAGGTTTTAGTGTTAACTCTGGGAAACACAGGACCAGATTATAGCAGATTTCAGTGTTAACACTGGGAAACACAGGACCAGATAACTGCAGATTTCAGTATTAACACTGGGAAACACAGCACCAGATTATTGAAGATTGCAGTGTTAACATTGGTAAACACAGCACCAGATTAACACAGATTTCAGCATTTACACTGAGAAACACAGCGTAAGATTACTGCAGATTTCAGTGTTAACGCCGAGAAACACACCACCAGATTACTCAAGATTCCAGTATTAACACTGGGAAACACAGCACCAGATTACTGCAGATTTCAGTGTTAACTCTGGGAAACACAGGACCAGATTACAGCAGATTTCAGTGTTAACACTGGGAAACACAGGACCAGATTACTGCAGATTTCAGTATTAACATTGGGAAACGCAGCACCAGATTACTGAAGACTACATTGTTAACACTGGGAAACACTGCACCAAATTACTTCAGACTTCCGTATTAACAGCACATTTCAGTGTTAACACTGGGAAACACAGCACCATATTACTGAAGATTCCAGTATTAACGCTGGGAAACACAGCAGCAGATTACCGAAGATTCCAGTATGAACACTGGGAAGCACAGCACCAGATTACTGCAGATTTCATGTTGACACTGGGAAACACAGCACCAGATTACTGCAGATTTCAGTTTGACACAGGGAAACACAGCACCAGATTACTGAAGGTTCCAGTACTAACACTGGGAAACAAAGCACCAGATTACTGCAGATTTCACGTTGACACTGGGAAACACAGCACAGGATTACTGAAGATTCCAGTATTAACACTGGGAAACACAGCACCAGATTACTGAAGATTCCAGTATTAACACTGGGAAACACAGCACCAGATTACTGAAGATTCCAATATTGACACTGGGAAACAGCACCAGATTACTGCAGATTTCGGTTTGACACTGGGAAACACAGCACCAGATTACTGAAGGTTCCAGTATTAACACTGGGAAACACAGCACCAGATTACTGAAGATTCCAGTATTAACACAGGGAAACACAGCACCAGATTACTGCAGATTTCAGGTTGACACTGGGAAACACAGCACCAGATTACCGAAGATTCCAGTATTAACACTGGGAAACACAGCACCAGATCACTGTGGATTTCAGTGTGAACACTGAGAAACACAGCACCAGATTAACGCAAATTGCAGTATTTACTCTGGGAAACACAGCAACAGGTTACTGCAGATTTCAGAGTTAACACTTGGAAACACAGCACCAGATTACTGCATATTTCAGTATTAACACGGGGAAACACAACACCAGATTACTGCAGATTAGATATTAACACTCGGAAACACAGCACCAGATTACTGCAGATTGCAGTGTTAACTCTGGGAAACACATCACCAGATTACTGCAGATTTCGGTTTGACACTGGGAAACACAGCACCAGGTTACTGAAGATTCCAGTATTAACACTGGGAAACACAGCACCAGATTATTGCAGATTTCAGGTTGACACTGGGAAACACAGCAGCAGATTACCGAACATTCCAGTATTAACACTGGGAAACACAGCACCAGATTACTGTGGATTTCAATGTTAACTCTGGGAAACACAGCACCAGATTACTGCAGATTTCAGTTTGACACAGGGAAACACAGCACCAGATTACTGCAGGTTCCAGTATTAACACTGGGAAGCACAGCACCAGATTAACGCAAATTTCAGTATTTACACTGGGAAACACAGCAACAGGTTACTGCAGATTTCAGAGTTAACGCTTTGAAACACAGCACCAGATTACTGCATATTTCAGTATTAACACTGAGAGAAACAGCACTAGATTACTGCAGATTAGATATTAACACTGGGAAACACAGCACCAGATCACTGCAGATTCCAGTGCTAACTCTGGGAAACACAGCACCAGAATACTGTGGATTTCAGTGTTAACTCTGGGAAACACAGCACCAGATTACTGCAGTTTAGATATTAACACTGGGAAACGCAGCATCAGATTACGGCAGCTTTTAGTGTTAACTCTGGGAAAAACAGGACCAGATTATAGCAGATTTCAGTGTTAACACTGGGAAACACAGGACCAGATAACAGCAGATTTCAGTATTAACACTGGGAAACACAGCACAACATTACAGCAGATTTAAGTATTTACATTGGTAAACACAGCACCAGATTACTGAAGATTCCAGTGTTAACTCTGGGAAACACAGCACCAGATTACTACGGATTCCAGTATTAACACTGAGAAACACAGCACCAGATTACTGAAGACTTCAGTGCGAACACTGGGGAGCACAGCACCAGATTAACACAGATTTCAGTATTTACACGGAAACACGGCACCAGATTACTGCAGATTTCAGTGTTAACACTGGAAAGACAGCAACAGATTACTGCAGATTTCAGTGTTAACTCTGGGAAACACAGGATCAGATTACAGCGGATTTCAAAGTTAACACTGGTAGCCCAGCACCAGATTACTGCAGATTTCAGTTTGACACAGGGAAACACAGCACCAGATTACTGAAGGTTCCAGTATGAACACTGGGAAGCACAGCACCAGATTAATGCGGATTTCGGTGTGAACACAGGGAAACACAGCACCAGATTACTGCAGATTTCAGTGTTAACTCTGGGAAACACAGCACCAGATTACTGAAGATTCCAATATTAACACTGGGAAACACAGCACCAGATTACTGCAGATTTCAGTGTTAACTCAGGGAAAAACAGCACCAGGTAACTGAAGATTTCAGTGTTAACTCTGGGAAACACAGCACCAGATTACTGCAGATGTCGGTTTGACACTGGGAAACACAGCACCAGGTTACTGAAGATTCCAGTATTAACACTGGGAAACACAGCACCAGATTACTGTGGATTTCAGTATTAACTCTGGGAAACACAGCATGAGATTACTGCAGATTTCAGTGTGAACACTGGGAAACACAACACCAGATTACTGCAGATTTCAGTTTGACACTGGGAAACACAGCACCAGATTAATGCGGATTTCGGTGTGAACACTGCGAAACCCAGCACCAGATTAACGCAAATTTCAGTATTTACACTGGGAAACACAGCAACAGGTTAATGCAGATTTCAGAGTTCATACTGGGAAACACAGCCCAGATTACTGCAGATTTCAGTATTAACACTGAGAAACACAGCACCAGATTACTGCAGATTAGGTATTAACACTGGAAAACACAGCACCAGATTACTGCAGGTTTTAGTGTTAACTCTGGGAAACACAGGACCAGATTATAGCAGATTTCAGTGTTAACACTGGGAAACACAGGACCAGATAACTGCAGATTTCAGTATTAACACTGGGAAACACAGCACCAGATTATTGAAGATTGCAGTGTTAACATTGGTAAACACAGCACCAGATTAACACAGATTTCAGCATTTACACTGAGAAACACAGCGTAAGATTACTGCAGATTTCAGTGTTAACGCCGAGAAACACACCACCAGATTACTCAAGATTCCAGTATTAACACTGGGAAACACAGCACCAGATTACTGCAGATTTCAGTGTTAACTCTGGGAAACACAGGACCAGATTACAGCAGATTTCAGTGTTAACACTGGGAAACACAGGACCAGATTACTGCAGATTTCAGTATTAACATTGGGAAACGCAGCACCAGATTACTGAAGACTACATTGTTAACACTGGGAAACACTGCACCAAATTACTTCAGACTTCCGTATTAACAGCACATTTCAGTGTTAACACTGGGAAACACAGCACCATATTACTGAAGATTCCAGTATTAACGCTGGGAAACACAGCAGCAGATTACCGAAGATTCCAGTATGAACACTGGGAAGCACAGCACCAGATTACTGCAGATTTCATGTTGACACTGGGAAACACAGCACCAGATTACTGCAGATTTCAGTTTGACACAGGGAAACACAGCACCAGATTACTGAAGGTTCCAGTACTAACACTGGGAAACAAAGCACCAGATTACTGCAGATTTCACGTTGACACTGGGAAACACAGCACAGGATTACTGAAGATTCCAGTATTAACACTGGGAAACACAGCACCAGATTACTGAAGATTCCAGTATTAACACTGGGAAACACAGCACCAGATTACTGAAGATTCCAATATTGACACTGGGAAACAGCACCAGATTACTGCAGATTTCGGTTTGACACTGGGAAACACAGCACCAGATTACTGAAGGTTCCAGTATTAACACTGGGAAACACAGCACCAGATTACTGAAGATTCCAGTATTAACACAGGGAAACACAGCACCAGATTACTGCAGATTTCAGGTTGACACTGGGAAACACAGCACCAGATTACCGAAGATTCCAGTATTAACACTGGGAAACACAGCACCAGATCACTGTGGATTTCAGTGTGAACACTGAGAAACACAGCACCAGATTAACGCAAATTGCAGTATTTACTCTGGGAAACACAGCAACAGGTTACTGCAGATTTCAGAGTTAACACTTGGAAACACAGCACCAGATTACTGCATATTTCAGTATTAACACGGGGAAACACAACACCAGATTACTGCAGATTAGATATTAACACTCGGAAACACAGCACCAGATTACTGCAGATTGCAGTGTTAACTCTGGGAAACACATCACCGGATTACTGCAGATTTCGGTTTGACACTGGGAAACACAGCACCAGGTTACTGAAGATTCCAGTATTAACACTGGGAAACACAGCACCAGATTATTGCAGATTTCAGGTTGACACTGGGAAACACAGCAGCAGATTACCGAACATTCCAGTATTAACACTGGGAAACACAGCACCAGATTACTGTGGATTTCAATGTTAACTCTGGGAAACACAGCACCAGATTACTGCAGATTTCAGTTTGACACAGGGAAACACAGCACCAGATTACTGCAGGTTCCAGTATTAACACTGGGAAGCACAGCACCAGATTAACGCAAATTTCAGTATTTACACTGGGAAACACAGCAACAGGTTACTGCAGATTTCAGAGTTAACGCTTTGAAACACAGCACCAGATTACTGCATATTTCAGTATTAACACTGTGAGAAACAGCACTAGATTACTGCAGATTAGATATTAACACTGGGAAACACAGCACCAGATCACTGCAGATTCCAGTGCTAACTCTGGGAAACACAGCACCAGAATACTGTGGATTTCAGTGTTAACTCTGGGAAACACAGCACCAGATTACTGCAGTTTAGATATTAACACTGGGAAACGCAGCATCAGATTACGGCAGCTTTTAGTGTTAACTCTGGGAAAAACAGGACCAGATTATAGCAGATTTCAGTGTTAACACTGGGAAACACAGGACCAGATAACAGCAGATTTCAGTATTAACACTGGGAAACACAGCACAACATTACAGCAGATTTAAGTATTTACATTGGTAAACACAGCACCAGATTACTGAAGATTCCAGTGTTAACTCTGGGAAACACAGCACCAGATTACTGCGGATTCCAGTATTAACACTGAGAAACACAGCACCAGATTACTGAAGACTTCAGTGCGAACACTGGGGAGCACAGCACCAGATTAACACAGATTTCAGTATTTACACGGAAACACGGCACCAGATTACTGCAGATTTCAGTGTTAACACTGGAAAGACAGCAACAGATTACTGCAGATTTCAGTGTTAACTCTGGGAAACACAGGATCAGATTACAGCGGATTTCAAAGTTAACACTGGTAGCCCAGCACCAGATCACTGCAGATGCCAGTATTTACACAGGAAATACAGCACTAGATTACTGAAGACTACATTATTAACACTGGGAAAAACAGCACCAGGTAACTGAAAATTTCACTATTAACACTGGGAAACACAGCACCAAATTACTTCAGATTTCCGTATTAACACTGGGAAACACAGCACCATATTAGTGCAGATTTCAGTATGAACACTGGGAAATACAGCACAAGATTACTGAAGATTCCAGTATTAACGCTGGGAAACACAGCACCAGATTACTGAAGATTCCAGTATTAACACTGGGAAACACAGCACCAGATTACTGCAGATTTCAGTGTTAACTCAGGGAAACACAGCACCACATTACTGCAGATTTCACTCTGAACACTGGGAAACACAGCACCAGATTACTGCAAATCTCAATTTGACACTGGGAAATACAGCAGCAGATTACTGAAGATACCAGTATTAACACTGGGAAATGCAACACCAGATTACTGAAGTTTCCAGTATGAACTCTGGGAAACACAGCACCAGATTACTGCAGATTTCAGTATTAACATTGGGAAACACAGCACCAAATTACTGCAGATTTCAGTATTAACACTGGGAAACACAGCACCAAATTACTGCGGATTAGATATTAATACTGGGAAACACAGAACCAGATTACAATGGTTTCAGTGTTAACTCTGGGAAACACGGCACCAGATTAATGCAGATTAGATATTAACACTGGGAAACACTGCACAAGATTACTGCAGATTCCAGTGCTAACTCTGGGAAACACAGCACCAGATTACTGTCGATTTCAGTGTTAACTCTGGGAAACACAGCACCAGATTACTGAAGATTCCAGTATTAACACTGGGAAACATAGCACCAGATTACTGCAGATTTCGGTTTGAAACTGGGAAACACAGCACCAGGTTACTGAAGATTCCAGTATTAACACTGGGAAACACAGCATCAGATTACTGCAGATTTCAGGTTGACACTGGGAAACACAGCAGCAGATTACCGAAGATTCCAGTATTAACACTGGGAAACACAGCACCAGATTACTGTGGATTTCAGTGTTAACTCTGGGAAACCCAGCATGAGATTACTGCACATTTCAGTGTGAACACTGGGAAACACAGCACCAGATTACTGCAGATTTCAGTTTGACACTGGGAAACACAGCACCAAATTACTGAAGGTTCCAGTGTTAACACTGGGAAGCACAGCACCAGATTAATGCAGATTTCAGTGTGAACACTGCGAAACGCAGCACCAGATTAACGCAAATTTCAGTATTTACACTGGGAAACACAGCAACAGTTTAATGCAGATATCAGAGTTAATACTGGGAAACACAGCCCAGATTAATGCAGATTTCAATATTAACACTGAGAAACACAGCACCAGATTACTGCAGATTCGATATTAACACTGCAAAACAGCACCAGATTACAGAAGGTTTCAGTGTTAACTCTGGGAAACACAGCACCATATTACTGAAGATTCCAGTATTAACGCTGGGAAACACAGCAGCAGATTACCGAAGATTCCAGTATGAACACTGGGAAACACAGCACCAGATTACTGTGGATTTCAGTGTTAACTCTGGGAAACCCAGCATGAGATTACTTCAGATTTCAGTGTGAACACTGGGAAACACAGCACCAGATTACTGAAGGTTCCAGTACTAACACTGGGAAACAAAGCACCAGATTACTGCAGATTTCACGTTGACACTGGGAAACACAGCACAGGATTACTGAAGATTCCAGTAATAACACTGGGAAACACAGCACCAGATTACTGAAGATTCCAGTATTAACACTGGGAAGCACAGCACCAGATTACTGAAGATTCCAATATTGACACTGGGAAACAGCACCAGATTACTGCAGATTTCGGTTTGACACTGGGAAACACAGCACCAGATTACTGAAGGTTCCAGTATTAACACTGGGAAACACAGCACCAGATTACTGAAGATTCCAGTATTAACACAGGGAAACACAGCACCAGATTACTGCAGATTTCAGGTTGACACTGGGAAACACAGCACCAGATTACCGAAGATTCCAGTATTAACACTGGGAAACACAGCACCAGATCACTGTGGATTTCGGTGTGAACACTGAGAAACACAGCACCAGATTAACGCAAATTGCAGTATTTACTCTGGGAAACACAGCAACAGGTTACTGCAGATTTCAGAGTTAACACTTGGAAACACAACACCAGATTACTGCATATTTCAGTATTAACACTGGGAAACACAGCACCAGATTACTGCAGATTAGATATTAACACTCGGAAACACAGCACCAGATTACTGCAGATTGCAGTGTTAACTCTGGGAAACACAGCACCACATTACTGCAGATTTCGGTTTGACACTGGGAAACACAGCACCAGGTTACTGAAGATTCCAGTATTAACACTGGGAAACACAGCACCAGATTATTGCAGATTTCAGGTTGACACTGGGAAACACAGCAGCAGATTACCGAAGATTCCAGTATTAACACAGGGAAACACAGCACCAGATTACTGAAGGTTCCAGTATTAACACTGGGAAGCACAGCACCAGATTAATGCGGATTCGGTGTGAACACTGGGAAACACAGCACCAGATTAATGCAAATTTCAGTATTTACACTGGGAAACACAGCAGCAGATTACCGAAGATTCCAGGATTAACACTGGGAAACATAGCACCAGATTACTGTGGATTTCAGTGTTAACTGTGGGAAACCAAGCATGAGATTACTGCAGATTTCAGTGTGAACACTGGGAAACACAGCACCAAATTACTGAAGGTTCCAGTATTAACACTGGGAAGCACAGAACCAGGTTAATGCGGATTTCGGTGTGAACACTGCGAAACACAGCACCAGATTAACGCAAACTTCAGTATTTACACTGGGAAACACAGCAACAGGTTACTGCAGATTTCAGAGTTAACACTTGGAAACACAGCACCAGATTACTGCATATTTCATTATTAACACTGGGAAACGCAGCATCAGATTACTGCAGCTTTTAGTGTTAACTCTGGGAAACACGGGACCAGATTATAGCAGATTTCAGTGTTAACACTGGGAAACACAGGACCAGATAACAGCAGATTTCAGTATTAACACTGGGAAACACAGCACCAAATTACAGCAGATTTCAGTATTTACATTGGTAAACACAGCACCAGATTACTGAAGATTCCAGTGTTAACTCTGGGAAACACAGCACCAGATTACTGCGGATTCAAGTATTAACACGGAGAAACACAGCACCAGATTACTGAAGACTTCAGTGCGAACACTGGGGAACACAGCACCAGATTAACACAGATTTCAGTATTTACACGGAAACACAGCACCAGATTACTGCAGATTTCAGTGTTAACACTGGAAAAAACAGCACCAGGTAACTGAAGATTTCACTATTAACACTGGGAAACACAGCACCAAATTACTTCAGATTTCCGTATTAACACTGGGAAACACAGCACCATATTACTGCAGATTTCAGTATGAACACTGGGAAATACAGCACAAGATTACTGAAGATTCCAGTATTAACGCTGGGAAACACAGCACCAGATTACTGAAGATTCCAGTATTAACACTGGGAAACACAGCACCAGATTACTGAAGGTTCCAGTATTAACACTGGGAAACACAGCACCAGATTACTGAAGATTCCAATATTGACACTGGGAAACAGCACCAGATTACTGCAGATTTCGGTTTGACACTGGGAAACACAGCACCAGATTACTGAAGGTTCCAGTATTAACACTGGGAAACACAGCACCAGATTACTGAAGATTCCAGTATTAACACAGGGAAAAACAGCACCAGATTACTGCAGATTTCAGGTTGACACTTGGAAACACAGCACCAGATTACCGAAGATTCCAGTACTAACACTGGGAAACACAGCACCAGATTAACGCAAATTGCAGTATTTACTCTGGGAAACACAGCAACAGGTTACTGCAGATTTCAGAGTTAACACTTGGAAACACAACACCAGATTACTGCATATTTCAGTATTAACACTGGGAAACACAGCACCAGATTACTGCAGATTAGATATTAACACTCGGAAACACAGCACCAGATTACTGCAGATTGCAGTGTTAACTCTGGGAAACACAGCACCAGATTACTGCAGATTTCGGTTTGACACTGGGAAACACAGCACCAGGTTACTGAAGGTTCCAGTATTAACACTGGGAATCACAGCACCAGATTATTGCAGATTTCAGGTTGACACTGGGAAACACAGCAGCAGATTACCGAAGATTCCAGTATTAACACAGGGAAACACAGCACCAGATTACTGAAGGTTCCAGTATTAACACTGGGAAGCACAGCACCAGATTAATGCGGATTCGGTGTGAACACTGGGAAACACAGCACCAGATTAATGCAAATTTCAGTATTTACACTGGGAAACACAGCACCATATTACTGCAGATTTCAGTATGAACACTGGGAAATACAGCACAAGATTACTGAAGATTCCAGTATTAACGCTGGGAAACACAGCACCAGATTACTGCAGATTTCAGGTTGACACTTGGAAACACGGCACCAGATTACCGAAGATTCCAGTACTAACACTGGGAAACACAGCACCAGATTAACGCAAATTGCAGTATTTACTCTGGGAAACACAGCAACAGGTTACTGCAGATTTCAGAGTTAACACTTGGAAACACAACACCAGATTACTGCATATTTCAGTATTAACACTGGGAAACACAGCACCAGATTACTGCAGATTAGATATTAACACTCGGAAACACAGCACCAGATTACTGCAGATTGCAGTGTTAACTCTGGGAAACACAGCACCAGATTACTGCAGATTTCGGTTTGACACTGGGAAACACAGCACCAGGTTACTGAAGGTTCCAGTATTAACACTGGGAAACACAGCACCAGATTATTGCAGATTTCAGGTTGACACTGGGAAACACAGCAGCAGATTACCGAAGATTCCAGTATTAACACAGGGAAACACAGCACCAGATTACTGAAGGTTCCAGTATTAACACTGGGAAGCACAGCACCAGATTAATGCGGATTCGGTGTGAACACTGGGAAACACAGCACCAGATTAATGCAAATTTCAGTATTTACACTGGGAAACACAGCACCATATTACTGCAGATTTCAGTATGAACACTGGGAAATACAGCACAAGATTACTGAAGATTCCAGTATTAACGCTGGGAAACACAGCACCAGATTACTGAAGATTCCAGTATTAACACTGGGAAACACAGCACCAGATTACTGCAGATTTCAGTGTTAACTCAGGGAAACACAGCACCACATTACTGCAGATTTCACTCTGAACACTGGGAAACACAGCACCAGATTACTGCAAATCTCAATTTGACACTGGGAAACACAGCACCAGATTACTGAAGATTCCAGTATTAACACTGGGAAATGCAACACCAGATTACTGAAGTTTCCAGTATGAACTCTGGGAAACACAGCACCAGATTACTGCGGATTAGATATTAATACTGGGAAACACAGCACCAAATTACTGCTGTTTCCAGTGTTAACACTGGGAAACACAGAACCAGATTACAATGGTTTCAGTGTTAACTCTGGGAAACACGGCACCAGATTAATGCAGATTAGATATTAACACTGGGAAACACTGCACAAGATTACTGCAGATTCCAGTGCTAACTCTGGGAAACACAGCACCAGATTACTGTCGATTTCAGTGTTAACTCTGGGAAACACAGCACCAGATTACTGAAGATTCCTATATTGACACTGGCAAACACAGCACCAGATTACTGCAGATTTCGGTTTGACACTGGGAAACACAGCACCAGGTTACTGAAGATTCCAGTATTAACACTGGGAAACACAGCACCAGATGACTGCAGATTTCAGTTTGACACTGGGAAACACATCAGCGGATTACCGAAGATTCCAGTATTAACACTGGGAAACACAGCACCAGATTACTCTGGATTTCAGTGTTAACTCTGGGAAACCCAGCATGAGATTACTGCAGATTTCAGTGTGAACACTGGGAAACACAGCACCAGATTACTGCAGATTTCAGTTTGACACTGGGAAACACAGCACCAAATTACTGAAGGTTCCAGTATTAACACTGGGAAGCACAGCACCAGATTACTGAAGGTTCCAGTATTAACACTGGGAAGCACAGCGCCAGATTAATGCGGATTTCGGTGTGAACACTGCGAAACCCAGCACCAGATTAACGCAAATTTCAGTATTTACACTGGGAAACACAGCAACAGGTTAATGCAGATTTCAGAGTTAATACTGGGAAACACAGCCCAGATTACTGCAGATTTCAGTATTAACACTGAGAAACACAGCACCAGATTACTGCAGATTAGATATTAACACTGGAAAACACAGCACCAGATTACTGCAGGTTTTAGTGTTAACTCTGGGAAACGCAGCACCAGATTACTGCAGATTTCAGTGTTAACACTGGGAAGCACAACACCAGATTACTGCAGATTTCAGTGTTAACTCTGGGAAACACAGGACCAGATTACAGCGGATTTCAGTGTTAACACTGGGAAACACAGGACCAGATTACTGCAGATTTCAGTATTAACATTGGGAAACGCAGCACCAGATTACTGAAGCCTACATTATGAACACTGGGAAAAACAGCACCAGGTAACTGAAGATTTCAGTATTAACACTGGGAAACACAGCACCAGATTAATATGCATTTCGGTGTGAACACTGGGAAACACAGCACCAAATTACTTCAGACTTCCGTATTTACAGCGGATTTCAGTGTTAACACTGGGAAACACAGCACCATATTACTGAACATTCCAGTATTAGCGCTGGGAAACACAGCAGCAGATTACCGAAGATTCCAGTATGAACACTGGGAAACACAGCACCAGATTACTGTGGATTTCAGTGTTAACTCTGGGAAACCCAGCATGAGATTACTTCAGTTTTCAGTGTGAACACTGGGAAACACAGCACCAGATTACTGCAGATTTCATGTTGACACTGGGAAACACAGCACCAGATTACTGAAGGTTCCAGTACTAACACTGGGAAACAAAGCACCAGATTACTGCAGATTTCACGTTGACACTGGTAAACACAGCACAGGATTACTGAAGATTCCAGTATTAACACTGGGAAACACAGCACCAGATCACTGTGGATTTCGGTGTGAACACTGCGAAACGCAGCACCAGATTAACGCAAATTTCAGTATTTACACTGGGAAACACAGCAACAGGTTACTGCAGATTTCAGAGTTAACACTTGGAAACACAGCACCAGATTACTGCATATTTCAGTATTAACACTGAGAAACACAGCACTAGATTACTGCAGATTAGATATTAACACTGGGAAACACAACACCAGATAACTGCAGATTGCAGTGTTAACTCTGGGAACCACAGCACCAGATTACTGTGGATTTCAGTGTTAACTCTGGGAAACACAGCACCAGATTACTGCAGTTTAGATATTAACACTGGGAAACGCAGCACCAGATTACTGCAAATCTCAGTTTGACACTGGGAAACACAGCATCAGATTACTGAAGATGCCAGTGCTAACTCTGGGAAACACAGCACCAGATTATAGTGGATTTCAGTGTAAACTCAGGGAAACACAGCACCAGATTACTGAAGATTCCAGTATTAACATTGGGAAACACAACACCAGATTACTGAAGATTTCGGTTTGACACTGGGAAACACAGAACCAGCTTACAGCAGATTTCAGGTTGACACTGGGAAACACAGCAGCAGATTACCGAAGATTCCAGTAGTAACCCTGGGAAACACAGCACCAGATTACTGTGGATTTCAGTGTTAACTCTGGGAAACCCAGCATGAGATTACTGCACATTTCAGTGTGAACACTGGGAAACACAGCACCAGATTACTGCACTTTTCAGTTTGACAATGGGAAACACAGCACCAAATTATTGAAGGTTCCATTATTAACACTGGCAAGCACAGCACCAGATTAATGCGGATTTCGGTGTGAACACTGCGAAACCCAGCACCAGATTAACGTAAATTTCAGTATTTACACTTGGAAACACAGCACCAGATTACAGCAGATTAGATATTAACACTGGGAAACACAGCACCAGATTACTGCAGATTCCAGTGCTAACTCTGGGAAACACAGCACCAGAATACTGTGGATTTCAGTGTTAACTCTGGGAAACACAGCACCAGATTACTGCAGTTTAGATATTAACACTGGAAAACACAGCACCAGATTACTGCAGGTTTTAGTGTTAACTCTGGGAAACACAGGACCAGATTATAGCAGATTTCAGTGTTAACACTGGGAAACACTGGACCAGATAACTGCAGATTTCAGTATTAACACTGGGAAACACAGCACCAGTTTATTGAAGATTTCAGTGTTAACATGGGTAAACACAGCACCAGATTAACACAGATTTCAGTATTTACACTGGGAAACACAGCGTAAGATTACTGCAGATTTCAGTGTTAACGCTGGGAAACACACCACCAGATTACTCAAGATTCCAGTATTAACACTGGGAAACACAGCACCAGATTACTGCAGATTTCAGTGTTAACTCTGGGAAACACAGGACCAGATTACTGCAGATTTCAGTTTTAACATTGGGAAACACAGCACCAGATTACTGAAGACTACATTATTAACACTGGGAAAAACAGCACCAGGTAACTGAAGATTTCAGTAGTAACACTGGGAAACACAGCGCCAAATTACTTCAGATTTCCGTATTAACACTGGGAAACACAGCACCATATTACTGCAGATTTCAGTATGAACAATGGGAAATGCAGCATCAGATTACTTCAGATTTCAATGTTAACAGTGGGAACCCAGCACCAGATTACTGAAGATTCCAGTATTAACACTGGGAAAGACAGCATCAGATTACTTCAGATTTCAATGTTAACAGTGGGAACCCAGCACCAGATTACTGCAGATGCCAATATTTACACAGGGAAATACAGCACTAGATTACTGTGGATTTCAGTGTTAACGCTGGGAAACACAGCACCAGATCACTGCAGACTTCAGTGTTAACTCTGGGAAACACAGGACCAGATTACAGCAGATTTCAGTGTTAACACTGGGAAACACAGGACCAGAATACCGCAGATTTCAGTATTAACGTTGGGAAACACAGCACCAGATTACTGAAGACTACATTATTAACACTGGGAAAAACAACACCAGATTACTGAAGATTCCAGTATTAACGCTGGGAAACACAGCACCAGATTACTGAAGATTCCAGTATTAACACAGGGAAACACAGCACCAGATAACTGCAGATTTCAGTGTTAACTCAGGTAAACACAAAAACCGATTACTGCAGATTTCACTCTGAACACTGGGACACACAGCACCAGATTACTGTACATCTCAGTTTGCACTGGGAAACACAGCATCAGATTACTGAAGATTCCAGTATTAACACTGGGAAACACAACACCAGATTACTGCAGATTTCGGCTTGACACTGGGAAACACAGCGTAAGATTACTGCAGATTTCAGTGTTAACGCTGGGAAACACAGCACTAGATTACTCAAGATTCCATATTAACACTGGGAAACACAGCACCAGATTACTGTGGATTTCAGTGTTATCTCTGGGAAACACAGGACCAGATTACAGCGGATTTCAGTGTTAACACTGGGAAACACAGGACCAGATTACTGCAGATTTCAGTATTAACATTGGGAAACACAGCACCAGATTACTGAAGACTCCATTATTAACACTGGGAAAAACAGCACCAGGTAACTGAAGATTTCAGTATTAACACTGGGAAACACAGCACCAGATTACTGAAGATTCCAGTATTAACGCTGGGAAACACAGCACCAGATTACTGCAGATTTCAGAGTTAACACTGGGAAAAACAGCACCAGATTACTGCAGATTTCACTCTGAACACTGGGAAACACAGCACCAGATTACTGCAAATCTCAGTTTGACACTGGAAAACACAGCATTAGATTACTGAAGATTCCAGTATTAACACTGGGAAATACAGCAACAGATTACTGAAGGTTCGAGTATTAACACTGGGAAGCACAGCAACAGATTAATGCGGATTTCGGTGTGAACACTGCGAAACACAGCACCAGATTAACGCAAATTTCAGTATTTACACTGGGAAACACAGCAACAGGTTAATGCAGATTTCAGAGTTAATACTGGGAAACACAGCCCAGATTGCTGCAGATTTCAGTATTAACAGTGAGAAACACAGCACCAGATTACTGCAGATTAGATATTAACACTGGGAAACACAGCACCAGATTACTGCAGGTTTTAGTGTTAACTCTGGGAAACACAGGACCAGATTATACCAGATTTCAGTGTTAACATTGGGAAACAAAGCACCAGATTATTGAAGATTTCAGTGTTAACATTGGTAAACACAGCACCAGATTAACACAGATTTCAGTATTTACACTGGGAAACACAGCATAAGATTACTGCAGATTTCAGTGTTAACGCTGGGAAACACAGCACCAGATTAATGAAGATTTCAGTGCTAACATTGGTAAACACAGCACCAGATTAACACAGATTTCAGTATTTCCACTGGGAAACACAGCGTACGATTACTGCAGATTTCAGTGTTAACGCTGGGAAACACAGCACCAGATTCCTCAAGATTCCAGTATTAACACTGAGAAACACAGCACCAGATTACTGCAGATTTCAGTCTGAATACTGGGAAGCACTACACCAGATTACTGCTGATTTCAGGGTTAACTCAGGGAAACACAGCACCAGATTACTGCAGATTTCACTCTGAACACTGGGAAACACCGCACCAGATTACTGCAAATCTCAGTTTGACACTGGGAAACACAGCAGCAGATTACTGCTGTTTCCAGTGTTAACACTGGGAAACACAGAACCAGATTACTATGGTTTCAGTGTTAACTCTGGGAAACACGGCACCAGATTAATGCAGATTAGGTATTAACACAGGGAAACACAGCACCAGATTGCTGCAGATTCCAGTGCTAACTCTTGGAAACACAGCACCAGATTACTGTGGATTTCAGTGTTAACTCTGGGAAACACAGCACCAGATTACTGAAGATTCCAGTATTAACACTGGGAAACACAACACCAGATTACTGCAGGTTTCAGGTTGACACTGGGAAACACAGCAGCAGATTACCGAAGATTCCAGTATTAACACTGGGAAAAACAGCACCAGATTACTGTGGATTTCAGTTTACCACTGGGAAACACAGCACCAGATTACTGCAGATTTCAGTTTGACACTGGGAAACACAGCACCAGATTACTGTGGATTTCAGTGTGAACTCTGGGAAACACAGCACCAGATTACTGAAGATTCCAGTATTAACACTGGGAAACACAACACCAGATTACTGCAGTTTTCAGGTTGACACTGGGAAACACAGCAGCAGATTACCGAAGATTCCAGTATTAACACTGGGAAACACAGCACCAGATTACTGCAGGTTTTAGTGCTAACTCTGGGAAACACAGGACCAGATTATAGCAGATTTCAGTGTTAACACTGGGAAACACTGGACCAGATAACTGCAGATTTCAGTATTAACACTGGGAAACACAGCACCAGATTATTGAAGATTTCAGTGTTAACATTGGTAAACACAGCACCAGATTAACACAGATTTCAGTATTTACACGGGGAACACAGCGTAAGATTACTGCAGATTTCAGTATTAACATTGGGAAACACAGCACCAGATTACTGAAGACTACATTATTAACACTGGGAAAAACAGCACCAGGTAACTGAAGATTTCAGTATTAACACTGGGAAACGCAACACCAGATTACTGAAGATTCCAGTATTAACACTGGGAAACAAAGCTCCAGCTTACTGCAGATTTCGGTTTGACACTGGGAACCACCGCACCAGATTGCTGAAGGTTCCAGTATTAACACTGGGAAACACAGCACCAGATTACTGAAGATTCCAGTATTAACACAGGGAAACACAGCACCAGATTACTGCAGATTTCAGGTTGACACTGGGAAAGACAGCACCAGATTAACGAAGATTCCAGTATTAACACTGGGAAACACAGCACCAGATCACTGTGGATTTAATGTGAACACTGGGAAACACAGCACCAGATTAACGCAAAATTCAGTATTTACACTGGGAAACACAGCACCAGATTACTCAAGATTCCATATTAACACTGGGAAACACAGCACCAAATTACTGTGGATTTCAGTGTTAACTCTGGGAAACACGGGACCAGATTACAGCGGATTTCAGTGTTAACACTGGGAAACACAGGACCAGATTACTGCAGATTTCAGTATTAACATTGGGAAACACAGCACCAGATTACTGAAGACTACATTATTAACACTGGGGAGAAAAAAGCACCGGGTAACTGAAGATTTCTGTATTAACACTGGGAAACACAGCACCAAATTACTTCAGATATCCGTATTAACACTGGGAAACACAGCACCATATTACTGAAGATTCCAGTCTGAACACTGGGAAACACAGCACCAGATTACTGCAAATCTCAGTTTGACACTGGGAAACACAGCATTAGATTACTGAAGATTCCAGTATTAACACTGGGAAATGCAACACCAGATTACTGAAGATTCCAGTATTAACACTGGGAAACAAAGCACCAGATTACTGAAGATTTCAGGATGACACTGGGAAACACAGCACCAGATTACTGAAGATTCCAGTATTAACACTGGGAAACACAGCACCAGATTACTGAAGATTCCAAGATTGACACTGGGAAACAGCACCAGCTTACTGCAGATTTCGGTTTGACACTGGGAAACACAGCACCAGATTCCTGAAGGTTCCAATATTAACACTGGGAAACACAGCACCAGATTACTGAAGATTCCAGTATTAACACTGGGAAACACAACACCAGATTACTGCAGGTTTCAGGTTGACACTGGGAAACACAGCAGCAGATTACCGAAGATTCCAGTATTAACACTGGGAAACACAGCACCAGATTACTGTGGATTTCAGTTTGACACTGGGAAACACAGCACCAGATTACTGCAGATTTCAGTTTGACACTGGGAAGCACAGCACCAGACTACTGTGGATTTCAGTGTTAACTCTGGGAAACACAGCACCAGATTACTGGAGATTCCAGTATTAACACTGGGAAACACAACACCACATTACTGCAGGTTTCAGGTTGACACTGGGAAACACAGCATCAGATTACCGAAGATTCCAGTATTAACACTGGGAAACACAGCACCAGATTACTGCAGATTTCAGTTTGACACTGGGAAACACAGCACCAGATTACCGAAGATTCCAGTATTAACACTGGGAAACACAGCACCAGATTACTGCAGATTTCAGTTTGACACTGCGAAACCCAGCACCAGATTAACGCAAATTTCAGTATTTACACTGGGAAACACAGCAACAGGTTACTGCAGATTTCAGAGTTAATACTGGGAAACACAGCACCAGATTACTGCAGATTAGATATGAACACTGCGAAACACAGCACCAGATTACTGCAGGTTTTAGTGCTAACTCTGGGAAACACAGGACCAGATTATAGCAGATTTCAGTGTTAACACTGGGAAACACTGGACCAGACAACTGCAGATTTCAGTATTAACACTGGGAAACACAGCACCAGATTATCGAAGATTTCTGTGTTAACATTGGTAAACACAGCACCAGATTAACACAGATTTCAGTATTTACACTGGGAAACACAGCGTAAGATTACTGCAGATTTCAGTATTAACATTGGGAAAAACAGCACCAGGTAACTGAAGATTTCAGTATTAACACTGGGAAACACAGCACCAAATTACTTCAGATTTCCGTATTAACACTGCGAAACACAGCACCATATTACTGCAGATTTCAGTCTGAACACTGGGAAACATAGCACCAGATTACTGCAGATTTCAGTGTTAACACTGGGAAAAACAGCACCAGATTACTGCAGATTTCACTCTGAACACTGGGAAACACAGCACCAGATTACTGCAAATCTCAGTTTGACACTGGGAAACACAGCATTAGATTACTGAAGATTCCAGTACTAACACTGGGAAATGCAACACCAGATTACTGAAGATTCCAGTATTAACACTGGGAAACAAAGCACCAGATTACTGCAGATTTCAGGATGACACTGGGAAACACAGCACCAGATTACTGAAGATTCCAGTATTAACACTGGGAAACACAGCACCAGATTACTGAAGATTCCAATATTGACACTGGGAAACAGCACCAGCTTACTGCAGATTTCGGTTTGACACTGGGAAACACAGCACCAGATTGCTGAAGGTTCCAGTATTAACACTGGGAAACACAGCACCAGATTACTGAAGATTCCAGTATTAACACAGGGAAACACAGCACCAGATTACTGCAGATTTCAGGTTGACACTGGGAAACACAGCACCAGATTAACGTAAAATTCAATATTTACACTGGGAAACACAGCGTTAGATTACTGCAGATTTCAGTGTTAACGCTGGGAAACACAGCACTAGATTACTCAAGATTCCATATTAACACTGGGAAACACAGCACCAAATTACTGTGGATTTCAGTATTAACATTGGGAAACACAGCACCAGATTACTGAAGACTACATTATTAACACTGGGAAAAAAAGCACCAGGTAACTGAAGATTCCAGTCTGAACACCGGGAAACACAGCACAAGATTACTGCAGATTTCAGTGTTAACACTGGGAAAAACAGCATTAGATTACTGAAGATTCCAGTATTAACACTGGGAAACACAACACCAGATTACTGAAGATTCCAGTATTAACACTGGGAAACAAAGCACCAGATTACTGCAGATTTCAGGATGACACTGGGAAACACAGCACCAGATTCCGGAAGTTTCCAGTATTAACACTGGGAAGCACAGCACCAGATTAATGCGAATTTCGGTGTGAACACTAGGAAACACAGCAGCAAATTACTGCAGATTTCAGTGTTAACTCTGGCAAACAAAGCACCAGATAACTGCAGATTTCAGGATGACACTGGGAAACACAGCACCAGATTACTGAAGATTCCAGTATTAACACTGGGAAACACAGCACCAGATTACTGAAGATTCCAGTATTAACACTGGGAAACACAGCACCAGATTACTGAAGATTCCAATATTGACACTGGGAAACAGCACCAGCTTACTGCAGATTTCGGTTTGACACTGGGAAACACAGCACCAGATTGCTGAAGGTTCCAGTATTAACACTGGGAAACACAGCACCAGATTGCTGAAGATTCCAGTATTAACACTGGGAAACACAGCACCAGATTACTGCAGATTTCAGTGTTAACTCCGGGAAACCAGAATACAGGACCAGATTACAGCGGATTTCAGTGTTAACACTGGGAAACACAGGACCAGATTACTTCAGATTTCAGTATTAACATTGGGAAACACAGCACCAGATTACTGAAGATTCCAGTATCAACACTGGTAAAAAAAAGCACCAGATTACTGCACATTTCAGTGTTAACTCCGGGAAACACAGGAGCAGATTACAGCGGATTTCAGTTTGAACACTGGGAAACACAGCACCAAATTACTTCAGATTTCCGTATTAACACTGGGAAACACAGCACCATATTACTGAAGATTCCAGTCTGAACACTGGGAAACACAGCACAAGATTACTGCAGATTTCAGTGTTAACACTGGGAAAAACAGCACCAGATTACTGCAGATTTCACTCTGAACACTGGGAAACACAGCACCAGATTACTGCAAATCTCAGTTTGACACTGGGAAACACAGCATTAGATTACTGAAGATTCCAGTATTAACACTGGGAAACACAACACCAGATTACTGAAGATTCCAGTATTAACACTGGCAAACAAAGCACCAGATTACTGCAGATTTCAGGATGACACTGGGAAACACAGCCCAGATTACTGAAGTTTCCAGTATTAACACTGGGAAACAAAGCACCAGATTACTGAAGATTCCAATATTGACACTGGGAAACAGCACCAGCTTACTGCAGATTTCGGTTTGACACTGGGAAACACAGCACCAGATTGCTGAAGGTTCCAATATTAACACTGGGAAACACAGCACCAGATTACTGCAGATTTCAGGTTGACACTGGGAAAGACAGCACCAGATTAATGAAGATTCCAGTATTAACACTGGGAAACACAGCACCAGATCACTGTGGATTTAATGTGAACACTGGGAAAACACAGCACCAGATTAACGCAAAATTCAGTATTTACACTGGGAAACACAGCAACGGGTTACTGCAGATTTCAGCGTTAACACTTGGAAACTGAACACCAGATTACTGCAAATTTCAGTATAAACACTGAGAAACACGGCACCAGATTACTGCAGATTTGATATTAACACTGGGAAACACAGCACCAGATTAACGCAAAATTCAGTATTTACACTGGGAAACACAGCGTTAGATTACTGCAGATTTCAGTGTTAACGCTGGGAAACACAGCACTAGATTACTCAAGATTCCATATTAACACTGGGAAACACAGCACCAGATCACTGTGGATTTAATGTGAACACTGGGAAACACAGCACCAGATTAACGCAAAATTCAGTATTTACACTGGGAAACACAGCAACGGGTTACTGCAGATTTCAGCGTTAACACTTGGAAACTGAACACCAGATTACTGCAAATTTCAGTATAAACACTGAGAAACACGGCACCAGATTACTGCAGATTTGATATTAACACTGGGAAACACAGCACCAGATTAACGCAAAATTCAGTATTTACACTGGGAAACACAGCGTTAGATTACTGCAGATTTCAGTGTTAACGCTGGGAAACACAGCACTAGATTACTCAAGATTCCATATTAACACTGGGAAACACAGCACCAAATTACTGTGGATTTCAGTGTTAACATTGCGAAACACAGCACCAGATTACTGAAGACTACATTATTAACACTGGGAAAAAAAGCACCAGGTAACTGAAGATTTCAGTCCGAACACTGGGAAACACAGCACCAAATTACTTCAGATTTCCGTATTAACTCTGGGAAACACAGCACCATATTACTGCAGATTTCAGTATGAACACTGGGAAACACAGCACAAGATTACTGCAGATTTCAGTGTTAACACTGCGAAACACAGCACCAGATTACTGCAAATCTCAGTTTGATACTGGGAAACACAGCATTAGATTACTGAAGATTCCAGTATTAACACTGGGAAACACAACACCAGATTACTGAAGATTCCAGTATTAACACTGGGAAACACAGCACCAGATTACTGAAGATTCCAATATTGACACTGGGAAACAGCACCAGCTTACTGCAGATTTCGGTTTGACACTGGGAAACACAGCACCAGATTGCTGAAGGTTCCAGTATTAACACTGGGAAACACAGCACCAGATTACTGAAGATTCCAGTATTAACACAGGGAAACACAGCACCAGATTACTGCAGATTTCAGGTTGACACTGGGAAACACAGCACCAGATTAACGTAAAATTCAATATTTACACTGGGAAACACAGCGTTAGATTACTGCAGATTTCAGTGTTAACGCTGGGAAACACAGCACTAGATTACTCAAGATTCCATATTAACACTGGGAAACACAGCACCAAATTACTGTGGATTTCAGTATTAACATTGGGAAACACAGCACCAGATTACTGAAGACTACATTATTAACACTGGGAAAAAAAGCACCAGGTAACTGAAGATTCCAGTCTGAACACCGGGAAACACAGCACAAGATTACTGCAGATTTCAGTGTTAACACTGGGAAAAACAGCATTAGATTACTGAAGATTCCAGTATTAACACTGGGAAACACAACACCAGATTACTGAAGATTCCAGTATTAACACTGGGAAACAAAGCACCAGATTACTGCAGATTTCAGGATGACACTGGGAAACACAGCACCAGATTCCGGAAGTTTCCAGTATTAACACTGGGAAGCACAGCACCAGATTAATGCGAATTTCGGTGTGAACACTAGGAAACACAGCAGCAAATTACTGCAGATTTCAGTGTTAACTCTGGCAAACAAAGCACCAGATAACTGCAGATTTCAGGATGACACTGGGAAACACAGCACCAGATTACTGAAGATTCCAGTATTAACACTGGGAAACACAGCACCAGATTACTGAAGATTCCAGTATTAACACTGGGAAACACAGCACCAGATTACTGAAGATTCCAATATTGACACTGGGAAACAGCACCAGCTTACTGCAGATTTCGGTTTGACACTGGGAAACACAGCACCAGATTGCTGAAGGTTCCAGTATTAACACTGGGAAACACAGCACCAGATTGCTGAAGATTCCAGTATTAACACTGGGAAACACAGCACCAGATTACTGCAGATTTCAGTGTTAACTCCGGGAAACCAGAATACAGGACCAGATTACAGCGGATTTCAGTGTTAACACTGGGAAACACAGGACCAGATTACTTCAGATTTCAGTATTAACATTGGGAAACACAGCACCAGATTACTGAAGATTCCAGTATCAACACTGGTAAAAAAAAGCACCAGATTACTGCACATTTCAGTGTTAACTCCGGGAAACACAGGAGCAGATTACAGCGGATTTCAGTTTGAACACTGGGAAACACAGCACCAAATTACTTCAGATTTCCGTATTAACACTGGGAAACACAGCACCATATTACTGAAGATTCCAGTCTGAACACTGGGAAACACAGCACAAGATTACTGCAGATTTCAGTGTTAACACTGGGAAAAACAGCACCAGATTACTGCAGATTTCACTCTGAACACTGGGAAACACAGCACCAGATTACTGCAAATCTCAGTTTGACACTGGGAAACACAGCATTAGATTACTGAAGATTCCAGTAATAACACTGGGAAACACAACACCAGATTACTGAAGATTCCAGTATTAACACTGGCAAACAAAGCACCAGATTACTGCAGATTTCAGGATGACACTGGGAAACACAGCCCAGATTACTGAAGTTTCCAGTATTAACACTGGGAAACAAAGCACCAGATTACTGAAGATTCCAATATTGACACTGGGAAACAGCACCAGCTTACTGCAGATTTCGGTTTGACACTGGGAAACACAGCACCAGATTGCTGAAGGTTCCAATATTAACACTGGGAAACACAGCACCAGATTACTGCAGATTTCAGGTTGACACTGGGAAAGACAGCACCAGATTAATGAAGATTCCAGTATTAACACTGGGAAACACAGCACCAGATCACTGTGGATTTAATGTGAACACTGGGAAACACAGCACCAGATTAACGCAAAATTCAGTATTTACACTGGGAAACACAGCAACGGGTTACTGCAGATTTCAGCGTTAACACTTGGAAACTGAACACCAGATTACTGCAAATTTCAGTATAAACACTGAGAAACACGGCACCAGATTACTGCAGATTTGATATTAACACTGGGAAACACAGCACCAGATTAACGAAAAATTCAGTATTTACACTGGGAAACACAGCGTTAGATTACTGCAGATTTCAGTGTTAACGCTGGGAAACACAGCACTAGATTACTCAAGATTCCATATTAACACTGGGAAACACAGCACCAAATTACTGTGGATTTCAGTGTTAACATTGCGAAACACAGCACCAGATTACTGAAGACTACATTATTAACACTGGGAAAAAAAGCACCAGGTAACTGAAGATTTCAGTCCGAACACTGGGAAACACAGCACCAAATTACTTCAGATTTCCGTATTAACTCTGGGAAACACAGCACCATATTACTGCAGATTTCAGTATGAACACTGGGAAACACAGCACAAGATTACTGCAGATTTCAGTGTTAACACTGCGAAACACAGCACCAGATTACTGCAAATCTCAGTTTGATACTGGGAAACACAGCATTAGATTACTGAAGATTCCAGTATTAACACTGGGAAACACAACACCAGATTACAGAAGATTCCAGTATTAACACTGGGAAACAAAGCACCAGATTACTGCAGATTTCAGGATGACACTGGGAAACACAGCACCAGATTCCGGAAGTTTCCAGTATTAACACTGGGAAGCACAGCACCAGATTAATGCGAATTTCGGTGTGAACACTAGGAAACACAGCACCAAATTACTGCAGATTTCAGTGTTAACTCTGGCAAACAAAGCACCAGATTACTGCAGATTTCAGGATGACACTGGGAAACACAGCACCAGATTACTGAAGATTCCAGTATTAACACTGGGAAACACAGCACCAGATTACTGAAGATTCCAATATTGACACTGGGAAACAGCACCAGCTTACTGCAGATTTCGGTTTGACACTGGGAAACACAGCACCAGATTGCTGAAGGTTCCAGTAATAACACTGGGAAACACAGCACCAGATTGCTGAAGATTCCAGTATTAACACTGGGAAACACAGCACCAGATTACTGCAGATTTCAGTGTTAACCCTGGGAAACACAGGACCAGATTACAGCGGATTTCAGTGTTAACACTGGGAAACACAGGACCAGATTACTGCAGATTTCAGTATTAACATTGGGAAACACAGCACCAGATTACTGAAGACTACATTATTAACACTGGGAAAAAAAAGCACCAGGTAACTGAAGATTTCAGTCTGAACACTGGGAAACACAGCACCAAATTACTTCAGATTTCCATATTAACACTGGGA